>OZ012682.1:23312859-23377859 GCA_963942445.1 Argyra leucocephala
CGTCGCACTCGAAAAAAAGTATGCTCGACCGTATCTTCCGCTGTGTCGCAGTGGCGACATCGCGGACTGTTTACTTTATTCATTCTGAATAAATAAGCTCGAAAGTATCCATGCCCCGAGAGCATTTGCGTGGTATAGAAGTTCACTTCGCCGTGCCTCCGGTTAACCCAAACCGCTAGTTGTGGTATCAATCTTGCGGTCCAGCGTCCTCCTGTGTTCCCCATTCCATTGTTCTTGCCATTTTTCTAGGCTTTGTCTCCTCGCGTCTCCTGACACTTTTTTTCTGTCTCTTCCCGCAGCCCTATTATATATCTGTTTCCTCTCTCGGGCTAACAATGTTATCGGTATCACGCCTGCAATAATAATAATAATAATAATAATAATAATAATAATAATAATAATAATAATAATAATAATAATAATAATATAATAATAATAATAATAATAATAATAATAATAATAATAATAATAATAATAATAATAATAATAATAATAATAATAATAATAATAATAATAATAATAATAATAATAATAATAATAATAATAATAATAATAATAATAATAATAATAATAATAATAATAATAATAATAATAATAATAATAATAATAATAATTTTTTTTTTTTTTTTTTTTTAGAAGGGAAAATCCTTTATGGATGAAGGGCGCACGTGCGTCCAACAAATGTCGGAGTCTCCCATATTGGGCATACCGACTAAAAAACCTCCCGCTCTCCACGGACACTAGCCTGGAACCGTTTGTCACATTACTTCGGGCTAGGTCCAATGCCATCGCCTTGAAGGCTGCTGCCTAGCCAAAGTCTGTAGGTTGGACCTCTGTGGTGTCTAGGTCCACCTTCTTTTTCCGCAGTATTTTCTGCGCAAAGAGTGACAAACTGTCCCACGCTCCCCTACCCTGTAAAATGTGGCCCACCACTGTGTCCGGAGAGAACCGCGGTACAACTTCCCTTAGCTGCACACGCTCTCGAGCCCACCTTTCACAGATGAAAAAAGTGTGCTCAGCATCATCGTGCATGTGGCAATATATGCACTCCGCTGAACGTGCCTTCCCCATCTTGTGCAGATAGGCCCGAAAGTATCCATGTCCACTCAGCAGCTGAGTGAAGTAGTAATCTACCTCTCCATGTCGTCTTTCTACCCATGGGGTAACCTCCCCGATGAGCCGCTCTCGTCCATATCCCTCGTTCCTCCAGTTCCCAGTTCTCCTGCCATTGCCGAAGCGTGCGATTCCGCTCTTCCTTCTGCACTGACTCTATGATAATAATAATAATAATAATAATAATAATAATAATAATAATAATAATAATAATAATAATAATAATAATAATAATAATAATAATAATAATAATAATAATAATAATAATAATAATAATAATAATAATAATAATAATAATTAATAATAATAATAATAATAATAATAATAATAATAATAATAATAATAATAATAATAATAATAAATAATAATAATAATAATAATAATAATAATAATATATAATAATAATAATAATAATAATAATAATAATAATAATATAATAATAATAATAATAATAATAATAATAATAATAATAATAATAATAATAATAATAATAATAATAATAATAATAATAATAATAATAATAATAATAATCTAGATTCTCGATCATCTCCTGGTATTCCTGCGCCGGTTGGTTTGGTGTTAAATAGCAGCTTATGATGGTGAACTGGCTACTCTTAACCCAAACGAAGCCATTTCCGGCCCATGTTCCAATGCGTGTATTTTTCCAGGGTTTGGGATCCAGATTGCCGCCGTGTCGGTGACATCTGAGAACCAGTTGTTTCTCTGCTCGGTGGACGTACTGCTCGCTGATTATTAGAGCATCAATTTCTTTTTCAAGCGTGATCTGTGTTAAGAGATCATCTGCTACTCGACTTCTATGCATATTTCCTTGAAGAACTTTTATCATCTTCTATTTTTTCTATTTTTCCCAGACTTCCTCAAGAGCTCTCCGAAATGCACTGCAGTCTTTCGTACCTGACACATGGCTCGTTGCCTTTGCCTTAATTTCCGTACACAGGATGCATTTCGCAGCTTGCGTGCAGCTTTTAATCTTGTGACCTTTATGTCCACGATTTATAGCACGTATCCTCTCGGTTAGGCTCTTTGCAGTCTCTTCTGAAGTGTCCAAAGTTCATGCACCTATAACAGCGCACTACTGGTGGTCTTTCCCGTATTCTACATCTGATTAGCCCTATTCTGATCTTTGCTGTCTTCAGGAGTTCCCTGGCGTCTTTTTCCTCCATTTCTATAAAGGCCAGCATTTGCTCTCTCTTGTTCGGTTTAGTTAGGCTGAACCTACATTGGACCTCCTTTCCCAAGTCTCTATTAAGTGCTGCTTGCACCTCTTCGCTTGTAGTGAGACTATCACAAGTCCCGTATCTCCAATGTTGTTTTGGCCGTTAGGTCTTTAACGTCTGCCATTTTCCCTAGACTCTTTCGGAGTTCCTCCTTGAATTTCCTCCTTTCCTTCTGCCTTATTGTTTAATTCCAGCAGAACCGCTCCGTTTTGTGTCTTCCGGATTCCCTTATGTCGGCTTTGGAAGCGTCTGGGTTTACTCGCTCCCGTATTTCCCTCAGAATCTCAGCATATGTTTTTGCCTTCGGCGGCTTAATTATAATGGCCTCTGGTCGCGGCCTTTTAAACTGCCTACTCCTTCTCCTTCTCTTTCCTTCGCCGTTTTCTTTTTTCCCCAGCACTTTGCCCTTTTTCCCTAGGGAAGCGTCCGCTGTCTAGAAGTATCTGCTTCACCTGGCGGTCGGTTAAAGGTTTTATTTTTGTTATTTTGGGACGACTATCCATTCGCCTTCGCCTCGGTTTTCAACATTTTTCCTTTTTCTGGGTGGTGGGGTTTCTGTACAGCTTATAGGAGACCCCTCTATCTCCCTTCCTCTCTTCTTGTCCGTTGGCGGTATTTGTCTGGGGCTTTGGGCCTGATTTCTAGCTTCAAGGGTGAGCTTTTTACTCTTTTCACTCTTGCAGTGAAATATCACTTCTACCGCCTCCTGGAGCTTTAGCAGTCCGTTCTTAACCTCCAAGCTAACGTTCTTTTGTTTGAAACTGCCGCCATCATCGTTTTTGTAAGCTCCTGAATCAGTAGGAGCTGTGTTTCTTCCTCTCTTTCAGGGTCTTTTTTGTGGCTGCATGCTTTTTTCCTCCACTTGTTTATGCAAGCTGCTCATTGGCGTTTCCAGCATGAGATCGGTGGTTTGGATCTCCTCTGTATTCGCCGGTGTACCTAGTTTCTCCTGTGCCTGTTCAGGACCGTGCAACCCCAGGGGTGCCGGGGGAGATCTAGGCGTCTTCCCGCTCCTCATGAATGGGGTCATGCCCATCCCTGCTCTTTCTTCCACTCTTCTATCTACTACTTTCTTCATGTTTTTGTTTTTATTTATCTCCATTTTGTATCCCCACGAGTATCGCGGCAATGTAAGGTTCACCACAGCAGAGGCCCGTTACTGTGGTAAGGTCAAAAATACTCCCTGAGGTGACCTGGTATCAGGAGGCTCCGTTATCAGTAGCTAAGTGTTTTACCCCCTTGCTACCAACTAGTCCACTGGGCACGGGTCGCATGACACCACTGGATTAGGGGTCGGTAGTAGTTTGTAAGCTGCTCATCATCAGCCAATCTGAATTGGGTGACCCTACCAGGAGAACATACTCCCTCCAGCACAGCCTGATGAATCACTGCAACCTAGGCCCCACACCACGTCAAGGTCACTACCATGTGGGGGAATAATAATAATAATAATAATAATAATAATAATAATAATAATAATAATAATAATAATAATAATAATAATAATAATAATATAATAATAATAATAATAATAATAATAATAATAATAATAATAATAATAATAATAATAATAATAATAATAATAATAATAATAATAATAATAATAATAATAATAATAATAATAATAATAATAATAATAATAATAATAATAATAATAATAATAATAAATAATAATAATAATAATAATAATAATAATAATAATAATAATAATAATAATAATAATAATAATAATAATAATAATAATAATAATAATAATAATAATAATAATAATAATAATAATAATAATAATAATAATAATATAATAATAATAATAATAATAATAATAATAATAATAATAATAATAATAATAATAATAATAATAATAATAATAATAATAATAATAATAATAATAATAATAATAATAATAATAATAATAATAATAATAATAATAATAATAATAATAATAATAATAATAATAATAATAATAATAATAATAATAATAATAATAATAATAATAATAATAATAATAATAATAATAATAATAATAATAATAATAATAATAATATAATAATAATAATAATAATAATATAATAATAATAATAATAATAATAATAATAATAATAATAATAATAATATAATAATAATAATAATAATAATAATAATAATAATAATAATAATAATAATAATAATAATAATAATAATAATAATAATAATAATAATAATAATAATAATAATAATAATAATAATAATAATAATAATAATAATAATAATAATAATAATAATAATAATAATAATAATATAATAATAATAATAATAATAATAATAATAATAATAATAATAATAATAATAATAATAATAATAATAATAATAATAATAATAATAATAATAATAATAATAATAATAATAATAATAATAATAATAATAATAATATAATAATAATAATAATAATAATAATAATAATAATAATAATAATAATAATAATAATAATAATAATAATAATAATAATAATAATAATTATAATAATAATAATAATAATAATAATAATTTTTTTTTTTTTTTTGCTTTTTTACGGTTATAGATGGTGTCGCGGGGAAAATCTGCTTAACAGACTACCGAGTGCCGGGTTGGTCGGTTTCTTTTTGCATTACACTAAGACGCACTGCAAAAAAGGAACCAACCGACCGGCTAAAAACCCCCACCATCTGTTCCCTTGACCCACGATGTATATCCCAGTTTGGAACCGCGTTAGCATTTCTTCAAACTGGCGAAAAAGTGCTGACTTCGGTGTTTCCGTGTGAATTATTCCCGTTCGCTCTTCTCTGCATATATCTATCGACAGCGGCAGACAGAAAAATAAAATCTACTGTCCCTCTTCTAATATTATTACTAAGACAATATTAATTTTCTAAGCCTTTTCTATTATGCTAGGTTATTTCCCATTTACAAAACAAAACTATTCTAAACAGAGCTATATAATCCCTAGAGGTGCTGTCTTGAAGTAGCTTCCAACATGTCAAGCTGCCTCAAAACGCTGGACTAGGTTCTTTCTGTTTACATCTATTCTACAAATAACTAGAAAACTAAAAACTATTCTATACAGAGCTACATAGTTCCTAGAAGTGCTGTCTTGAAGCAGCTTCCAGCATGTCAAGCTGCCTCAAGATGCTGGACTAGGTTATTTCTGTTCTACATCTATTCTACAAATAGCTACTTGGCTCCCAAAGTCGTTTTGCGTAGGCCCAACTATTTGGCGAGTTACTATCTACTTCCATATGTAACAAAAATAACAAAAAACAGTACTACTGTGCTACATAACAAAACAGCGACACGTTTTATCTAATTTCGCTTATAAGTCTACCGAGATCTACCACACGCCGACAGCATCAGCAGTAACTAGTGTCGCAGAGTTAAATTTGTTGTTAATTTAACACAAACAAAACTGCGGCACCAGTAAGCCTGTATGCCATTGGTGCCAAGCAGACCACGCCAGACTCAAAAGCAGAAACCAGACTACACTGGGGTCTATTTCCTAACTTAGAAGATCTATTCCGAGTCTTCTAAGTAGCCCAGTCTCTTCTTCTTTCGTAATACCGCCTCGACGTAGACTGACACGGCGTTCCAATTTTCTTCCGTGTCTATCATTATGGTGGTTATATTATCCGGCGTAACATCCCCTACGATTCGAGTTAGAACGCTTCTTTCCTCCGCTGCGACGTCGCACTCGAAAAAAGTATGCTCGACCGTATCTTCCGCTGTGTCGCAGTGGCGACATCGCGGACTGTTTACTTTATTCATTCTGAATAAATAAGCTCGAAAGTATCCATGCCCCGAGAGCATTTGCGTGGTATAGAAGTTCACTTCGCCGTGCCTCCGGTTAACCCAAACCGCTAGTTGTGGTATCAATCTTGCGGTCCAGCGTCCTCTGTGTTCCCCATTCCATTGTTCTTGCCATTTTTCTAGGCTTTGTCTCCTCGCGTCTCCTGACACTTTTTTCTGTCTCTTCCCGCAGCCCTATTATATATCTGTTTCCTCTCTCGGGCTAACAATGTTATCGGTATCACGCCTGCAATAATAATAATAATAATAATAATAATAATAATAATAATAATAATAATAATAATAATAATAATAATAATAATAATAATAATAATAATAATAATAATAATAATAATAATAATAATAATAATAATAATAATAATAATAATAATAATAATAATAATAATAATAATAATAATAATAATAATAATAATAATAATAATAATAATAATAATAATAATAATAATAATAATAATAATAATAATAATAATTTTTTTTTTTTTTTTTTTTTAGAAGGGAAAATCCTTTATGGATGAAGGGCGCACGTGCGTCCAACAAATGTCGGAGTCTCCCATATTGGGCATACCGACTAAAAAACCTCCCGCTCTCCACGGACACCTAGCCTGGAACCGTTTGTCACATTACTTCGGGCTAGGTCCAATGCCATCGCCTTGAAGGCTGCTGCCTAGCCAAAGTCTGTAGGTTGGACCTCTGTGGTGTCTAGGTCCACCTTCTTTTTCCGCAGTATTTTCTGCGCAAAGAGTGACAAACTGTCCCACGCTCCCCTACCCTGTAAAATGTGGCCCACCACTGTGTCCGGAGAGAACCGCGGTACAACTTCCCTTAGCTGCACACGCTCTCGAGCCCACCTTTCACAGATGAAAAAAGTGTGCTCAGCATCATCGTGCATGTGGCAATATATGCACTCCGCTGAACGTGCCTTCCCCATCTTGTGCAGATAGGCCCGAAAGTATCCATGTCCACTCAGCAGCTGAGTGAAGTAGTAATCTACCTCTCCATGTCGTCTTTCTACCCATGGGGTAACCTCCCCGATGAGCCGCCTCGTCCATATCCCTCGTTCCTCCAGTTCCCAGTTCTCCTGCCATTGCCGAAGCGTGCGATTCCGCTCTTCCTTCTGCACTGACTCTATGATAATAATAATAATAATAATAATAATAATAATAATAATAATAATAATAATAATAATAATAATAATAATAATAATAATAATAATAATAATAATAATAATAATAATAATAATAATAATAATAATAATAATAATAATAATAATAATAATAATAATAATAATAATAATAATAATAATAATAATAATAATAATAATAATAATAATAATAATAATAATAATAATAATAATAATAATAATAATAATAATAATAATAATAATAATAATAATAATAATAATATAATAATAATAATAATAATAATAATAATAATAATAATAATAATAATAATAATAATAATAATAATAATAATAATAATAATAATAATAATAATAATAATAATAATAATAATAATAATAATAATAATAATAATAATAATAATAATAATAATAATAATAATAATAATAATAATAATAATAATAATAATAATAATAATAATAATAATAATAATAATAATAATAATAATAATAATAATAATAATAATAATAATAATAATAATAATAATAATAATAATAATAATAATAATAATAATAATAATAATAATAATAATAATAATAATAATAATAATAATAATAATAATAATAATAATATAATAATAATAATAATAATAATAATAATAATAATAATAATAATAATAATAATAATAATAATAATAATAATAATAATAATAATAATAATAATAATAATAATAATAATAATAATAATAATAATAATAATAATAATAATAATAATAATAATAATAATAATAATCATAATAATAATAATAATAATAATAATAATAATAATAATAATAATAATAATAATAATAATAATAATAATAATAATAATAATAATAATAATAATAATAATAATAATAATAATAATAATAATAATAATAATAATAATAATAATAATAATAATAATAATAATAATAATAATAATATAATAATAATAATAATAATAATAATAATATTAATAATAATAATAATAATAATAATAATATAATAATAATAATAATAATAATAATAATAATAATAATAATAATAATAATAATAATAATAATAATAATAATAATAATAATAATAATAATAATAATAATAATAATAATAATAATAATAATAATAATAATAATAATAATAATAATAATAATAATAATAATAATAATAATAATAATAATAATAATAATTAATAATAATAATAATAATAATAATAATAATAATAATAATAATAATAATAATAATAATAATAAAATAATAATAATAATAATAATAATAATAATAATAATAATAATAATAATAATAATAATAATAATAATAATAATAATAATAATAATAATAATAATAATAATAATAATAATAATAATAATAATAATAATAATAATAATAATAATAATAATAATAATAATAATAATAATAATAATAATAATAATAATAATAATAATAATAATAATAATAATAATAATAATAATAATAATAATAATAATAATAATAATAATAATAATAATAATAATAATAATAATAATAATAATAATAATAATAATAATAATAATAATAATAATAATAATAATAATAATAATAATAATAATAATAATAATAATAATAATAATAATAATAATAATAATAATAATAATAATAATAATAATAATAATAATAATAATAATAATAATAATAATAATAATAATAATAATAATAATAATAATAATAATAATAATAATAATAATAATAATAATAATAATAATAATAATAATAATAATAATAATAATAATAATAATAATAATAATAATAATAATAATAATAATAATAATAATAATAATAATAATAATAATAATAATAATAATAATAATAATAATAATAATAATAATAATAATAATAATAATAATAATAATAATAATAATAACAATAATAATAATAATAATAATAATAATAATAATAATAATAATAATAATAATAATAATAATAATAATAATAACAATAATAATAATAATAATAATAATAATAATAATTTTTTTTTTTTTTTTTTTCGTAGGTCGGTGGTGAAAACCTTTTATAGGTATCTTGAAGGGTCCGCACTTCAAGGGTATGTGAGACTCCCATGATCTTGTTCGGTCTACTCACCAAATACACCACCTCCTTTTCCACGGTGAAACCAACCCGGAACCGCTTTCGCATTACGTCAAGTTGGGCCGTGCTTGTTCCTTTTTTTTAATTTTCTTTTATGATTCTTCTTCTAGGTCCTCTAAATATCTGAGCTCTTTCTTCCTGCGTAGTATTAATTCTATGTATTTAGCTATTGCATTCCATTTTTCTTGGTTTCAAGCATTACAGAAATTATATTTTCTGATGTTAATTCTCCTACTGCTACTATTAAAGATTCTCTTTCTGTTTCTGCTAAATCACATTCGAAAAAAGTGTGATGCGCTGTGTCATGTGTTGCGCTGCAGTGACTGCATTCTGGATTGTTTACTTTGCCATCTTGTAGAGGTAGGATCGAAAATATCCGTGGCCTGATAGGAACTGAGTGATGTAAAAATTTACTTCTCCATGGTGTCGGTTAAACCAGACTTCTACTTGTGGGATTAATCTAGCCGTCCATCGCCCGTGCTGATCATTACTCCAGTGTTCTTGCCATCTTGTCATCGTGTACCTTCTTTCCTCTGCTACAATGACATCTCGGCTTGTTGCTTGATCCCTTATATATATATTTCTTCGTTCTTGCGCTAGCAAATCAATCGGAATCACGCCCGCGATTACTTCTTTTAGGCAGCAATTATACATATTCAGCATCATTTGTAGACTATTCGAAGCTACTAATTTACTAATTTGATGACCTCTGCTGGTATTCTATCAGGTCCGGGGGCTTTCTTATTTTTCATAGATTTAACTGCATCTTCTAGTTCTATTTGTGTAAAAATTGGGGCTTCTCCTGGTTCTTCGTGCCTCTGCAATACATTTCTTCTAGGGTGTGTAGGAAAAAGTGTGTTTACAATATTTTCCATAACGTCCGCTTCTAGCTGATTTTCTGATGCTGGTGCTCTGATTCTTTTCATTACAATTTTGTATCCAAGTCCCCAGGGATCATTGTTTATTTCTTCACATAAACTTGGAGGAGACGCAAACATTTTCTTCTCTATTCCGCTATTTCTTCTGTCCACCAATATACAGGGAATCTGTTGCTTTTTCCTAACTTCTTGGGCATTGATTCTTCACAAGCTATTGCGAATAATAATAATAATAATAACAATAATAATAATAATAATAGTAATAATAATAATAATAATAATAATAATAATAATAATAATAATAATAATTATTATAATAATATTAATAATAATAATAATAATAATAATAATAATAATAATAATAATATTAATAATAATAATAATAATAATAATAATAATAATAATAATAATAATAATAATAATAATAATCATAATAATAATAATAATAGTAATAATAATAATAATAATCATTTTTTTTTTTTTTTTTTTTATTAGAAGGGAAAATCCTTTATGGATGAAGGGCGCACGTGCGTCCAACAATGTCGGAGTCTCCCATATTGGGCATACCGACTAAATAACTTGCCGCTCTCCGCGGACACTAGCCTGGAACCGTTTGTCACATTACTTCGGGCTAGGTCCTATGCCATCGCCTTGAAAGCTGCTGCCTAGCCAAAGTCTGTAGGTTGGACCTCTGTGGTGTCTAGGTCCAACTTCTTTTTCCGCAGTATTTTAGGCGGAAAGAATGACAAACTGTCCCACGCTCCCCGACCCTGGTGGCCCATCACATCTTCCCTTAGCTGCATACGCTCTCGAGCCCACCTTTCACAGATGAAAAAAGTGTGCTCAGCATCATCGTGCATGTAGCAATATATGCACTCCGCTGAACGTGCCTTCCCTATCTTGTGCAGATAGGCCCGAAAGTATCCATGTCCACTCAGCAGCTGAGTGAAGTAGTATTCTACCTCTCCATGTCGACGTTCTACCATTGGAGTAACCTCCCCGATGAGCCGCCTCTTCCATATCCCTCGTTCCTCCAGTTCCCAGTTCCCAGTTCTCCTGCCATTGCCGAAGCGAGCGATTCCGCTCTTCCCGCTACACTGACTCTATATTTTCTTCGGCCTTTCTTCGGTATATCGCCTGACGCTCCCTTGCAAGTAGTGCGATTGGAATGACGCCAGCGATAACCAGGACAGCTGGCTCCGAGACAGTTCTGTAAGCAGACGCCACCCGAAACGCCGCCAGCCTTAGGACTCGACCCAGCCTTATCCGATAGCACTCCTTTGCGAGAGCATTACCCCATATCTCGGCACCATACAGCAAGACTGACTGGGCCGCAGACATCAGTAGCCGCCTCCGACTCGATCTTGGTCCACCTACGTTGGCCATCAATCGAGGCAGCGCCATGACACCATTTGCGGCCCTGTCAGCAGTCTTCTTGATCTGCTCAAAGTAATTTAGCCTGCTGTCAATCATGATGCCGAGATATTTTACCGCCCGTCTTGTCTGCACCTCTTCTTCGCCGATGCGCATCTGGAGCTCAAGGTTCATCCTCCTTTTTGTCAGCACTACGACCTCCGTCTTGCTCAATGCCAACGACAGTCCGCGGCTGTCCATTCAAGAAAGGATGGACCGCATGGTCTGATTGAGCTTCAGTTGGGCGAGCTCCACGTTTCGCGCTGCTATCAGCACGGCAACGTCGTCCGCATATCCGACCAGCATTGACTCATCCGGCATGTTTAATCGCAACAAACTGTCGTATGCGGCATTCCAAAGGTCGGGACCGAGGATTGAGCCTTGTGCTGCACCTCCAGATACAGTGATACTCCCTTGTCCTTCAGCCGTATCGAAGAGTACTGTACGGTCGTCAAGGTAGTCGCTGATCATTCCTAGCAGATATTCCGCAACACGAAATTCCTGCTCTAGAGCTTGGAGCATGTCGCTCCATCTGGCCGAATTAAACGCATTTTTCACGTCTAAAGTCACAAGGAGGACTATACGACGTGAAAAATGGTTGTGGTCCTCGGCCCTGCTCATCTTAAATGTGACTTCCACAATGGCATCTGCTGTGGAACGACCAGCCCTGAAACCGTACTGACGCGGAGACAAACCTCCAGCTGCCTCGATGGCAGACAACATCCTTGGCTTGAGTAACTTCTCAAGAACCTTTCCCGCAGTGTCCAGCATCATACAGAGCGGACGGTATGAGGAAGGTAGCTGCGGGTCTCCTGATGAGTACCAGCCTAGCTCTCTTCCAACACTTGGGGAAAATTCCCGCTGAGAGACAGGGATTGTACATACTCAACAGAATATTCGGATTATACCGAAAAACCATTTTCAATACCTCTCCGTGGATACCGTCTGGACCTGGGGCCTTTTTGACCTTGAGGGATTGGATGGCCACTTCCGGCTCCTCCATTGTAAACGGGGAAGCGCCATCCCGAATAATAATAATAATAATAATAATAATAATAATAATAATAATAATATTAATAATAATAATAATAATAATAATAATAATAATAATAATAATAATAATAATAATAATAATAATAATAATAATAATAATAACAATAATAATAATAATAATAACAATAATAATAATAATTTTTTTTTTTTTTTTTTTTTGCTTTTTTACGGTTATAGATGGTGTCGCGGGGTAAATCTGCTTAACAGACTACCGAGTGCCGGGTTGGTCGGTTTCTTTTTGCATTACACTAAGACGCACTGCAAAAAAGGCACCAACCGACCGGCTAAAAACCCCCACCATCTGTTCCCTTGACCCACGATGTTTATCCCAGTTTGGAACCGCGTTAGCATTTCTTCAAACTGGCGAAAAAGTGCTGGCGTCGGTGCTTCCGTGTGAATCATCCCGTTCGCTCTTCTCTGCATATGTCTATCGACAGCGGCAGACTGAAAAATAAATTCTACTGTCCCTCTTCTAATATTATTACTAAATAATAATAATAATAATAATAATAATAATAATAATAATAATAACAATAATAATAATAATAATAATAATAATAATAATAATAATAATAATAATAATAATAATAATAATAATAATAATAATAATAATAATGATAATAATAATAATAATAATAATAAAAAATAATAATAATAGTAATAATAATAATAATAATAAAAATATTAATAATAATAATAATAACAATTTTTTTATTTTTTTTTTTAGAAGGGAAAATCCTTTACGGATGAAGGGCGCGTGTGCGTCCAACATTGTCGGAGTCTCACATCTTGGGCATACCGACTAAAAAACCTCCCGCTCTCCACTTACGCTAGCTTGGAACCGTTTGTCACATTACTTCGGGCTAGGTCGAATGCCATCGCCTTAAAGGCTGCAGCCTAGCCGATGTCTGTAGGGTGGACCTCTGTGGTACGAGATCCCTCCTCAATGCCTGCTCCATTTCAGTCTGCTCAGTAAGGCAGTCCAAATCTTTCATTGCTACGGACCTCATATGTACCAAGCTCTTCACGTTACCTAGAGTGCCCACTGCATCCTCTACGGCCTTTGAGAAACTTCCCAAGCTTTTCTGGCCAGTGATTTCAAGAAGAACCTTGCCATCCCGTGTTTTTCGGATTGCCTTTATTTCCGCACCTCTTTCCTCCGGCTTAACTTTCGCCTTAATGCTTCTTAGGACATCTGCATATGATTTACCCTCCGCTGGCTTGGTGGTAACGGCGGGCCGACGTCCTTTGGTTCTTATTTTTTTAGCATTTACCGATACTTTATCTTCGGAAGCTTCAGGTACTTTTTTCTTAGGCTCTTCGGCTGTACGATTTTTTGGTCTTCGCCTGGCCCTCCTTTTTTTCCTCTTTACTTCTGTCCACTGCTTTACGTTGGTTGAAAGTGGAGGAGTCATTTTCTTCTCTTTCTTCTTTTTAGGAATGGCCCCTTTTTCCGCCGGACTGGTAGCTCCTCTTTTCAGCGTTGCACTTGTGACTATTTCTGGCAGTATCACAGACATCTTTTTTTGGGCTTTCGTGGTATCAAATGCCTTCTTATCGCCTGTCTGGACAGCACAGTCTCTCATTCTTCTTGGGATCTCCGTTTGAGTTCCACTGTTTATACTTTTTGAGCCAATTTTCCGGCTCCACAAGCTTTTTAACGTTTCCAAGGCATCCTGGAACACCGCCATGCCATCTTTTATTTCCGATTTGACGTTCGTTTGCCTAAGAGTTGCAGCTCTCATTTTGGCCAGAACGCCATCGCTCTTCAGGAATATTTCCCCGAAATTAGCCTCCATGCTGCCTTCTGCTCATTTTCCCTTACCACGGCCGGTGGAGAGGAATTTGAGCGAGCTGCAGTTGGAGGTGTACGCAGTAATACCAGGCACCGTCTAAAAGGACTATGGGATGGGCTCTCCTCAAACTCCCTTCTTGAAGTCCCTTCATCCTTCTCCATCTCAATTTGTTTTTTTTTTTTCAATCATATTTTATTCCCACGAGTAAGGCGAGAAAATCGGTCCTCCCCCGCAGATTTTTGGCTCGGTAAGTGTGACACCTGAATGCGGCCCTGTTGATTGCCATTTGGTTTCAGGTCTCATCTTTGAACAGGGTCCCAAGTCTTTTTGCCCTTACTCGGCCTCTGCACCGCGACGAGGTAGGAAATCGTGCAGAGGAGTAATAATGATAATAATAATAATAATATAGAGTATCCAATCCGATTATCGATTAATCGGTTAATCGTATTTTTTTATCCATTTTCGATTAATCGGAATAATCGTTTTTTTTAACGATTACTAGGTTTTTTATAATTTAAAAAAAAACGAAAAAAGATATATATTTTTATTGGCAAAATATGAGCCTATATTTTCTAAATGTTTCTCTTCAGTATAAAAAAAATCTACTTATTCATCAAATTACATACATACTTAAATGCAATATCTATAAACATACATTAAAATTATGTAGAACTAAATGTGTGTACTGTGTAGGCAACCAAAAAAAAATTCCATTGAAAATATTATGATGATGAATGATGAAATTATTATGATGATATTGATATTGAAGATAGATATTTTAGATATTATTTTGTGAATTGTATAAAATGAAAAAATCGAAATGTGAAGGCTAATAATTTAAAAAACACAAAACGTTTCTGCAAAGTAGGCTGAGAATATGTAATATAGTGGTTGTCATGACAATAGTAACACATTTTAATTGATTTTGTTACAGTTTACCATTTAATTTCATTTGTTTAGTTTAGTTTAAATTTAATTCTATAACGTGCGTATCGAATTTAAAAATAATTTATTTTAAAACTTATATTAAATAGACCTCAAAAATGTCGGCTCAAAAATCTTTAGTTTGGCGATATTTTACCAGGCACTCGAAAGAGAAATCCAAATGTAATAATTGTGGGCAAATTATACAATGTAGTGGTGGAACAACTACTGCAATGAGGAATCATTTAAAGATTCATGACATCAATATTGAAAAAAGAAATTCTTTTGATGAAGCTGGAGAAGGTCCATCGTCTGCAAAAATTAAACCCTGCGGGAATAACATTTTGCATTTTGTTAAAAAGGAAACTTTAAATGAAATTCTAGCAAAATGCGCTGCAAAGGATGGATTTTCTTTGCAAGCTATTTCAAAAAGTGAAGCAATAATAGGGTTTGTAAGAAGTCGAAACTTAAATATGCTTAAAAGTGCAACAACTATAACAAAAAAAGTAATGGATTTTTACGAGGAAAAAATTGTTGAAGTACAGAAAGAATTGCAAGCTTTGAAAAAAGATGATTTTAAATTCAGTATTACAGTGGATGAATGGACTGACAATCGTGTAAGAAGATATATGAATGTTACACTTCATTCCATACATAAATCGTTTACTCTCGGCTTGATTCCTATTGAAGGGTCTTGTAGTTCTGAAAAAACTTTGGAATTGGTAAGAAAGCGATTGCATGAATTTTTAATTGATTTGGACTGTGATATCGTAGCTTCAACTCATGATGGTGCTGCAGTGATGGTAAAATATGGAAGACTTCTTAAAGCTACTAGTCAACTTTGCTATAATCATGGAATACATTTAGCTTTTGTCGAAATTTTTTATAGCAAAATGTCACATTTAGGACAGAGGCAGATAGAAGAAACTGAGAATTATCTAGAAGAAAACGATTACTGTGAAGATGATAATTCTGAAGATGAAAATGAGAATGAAAGTAATTTTTACCATGATGCAAATCTTAATTTCGATATTCTTGATCTAGATGATGAACATGTCACAATTCGTCCAGATATAGGACAAGTATTGTCAGAAACGCGAAAAACCATTAAGTTTTTTAAAAATTCCAATTTAAGAAATGGAATTCTTCAAAAACATATCAAAGAACAAGAAAATAAACATCTAAGTTTGCTTTTGGACTGCAAAACGCGATGGAATTCCCTGGTTCCAATGGTCAGACGTTTTCTAAAAACTAAGGATTGTATCAACAAAGCCTTAGATGAAATAGGTGTGAATAAGATTAAAGAAGAAAACATAATTTTATTGAAAGAAATTTCATTAGTTTTTGAACCGGTGGAGCTTGCGGTAACTGAATTAAGCAAAAAAGATTGTAATTTATTGAAAGCGGAAGCTATTTTTATATACGTTTTCAAAAAGTTAACTGAGCTGAACACAAAGCTATCACTTGAAATGCTTGAATCTTTAAAAAAACGTGTCAATGAGCGCCGAAATAAAGATCTGGTGTCTCTTTTATATTTTTTACAAAATTGCACATATCCAAAAACAAATGAATTTTTTACTTACTCATCAAAGGTTATCATAAAAACACTAGCAAATCAATTGTATAGTCAATTGTTTCCAGCTATCCTTGTCGAAGAAGAGACTTCAATTATAGATGACGAATTGTCAGATTCAGAGGATGATGAATATTTAAAAATGCAGAAAACAATAAATTCCTTTTTAACAGTTCCAAAACCAGCTTCTTCAAATAAAATTGAGAAAGATTTTAAATATGTTGAGGCAAATGGTATACGCACTAACAGTTTAGAAAAATTATATAATGCTTTATTAACGATTCAACCTACTTCAACAGCCAGTGAACGTGTATTTTCAATTTCAGGAAATTTTATGACGAAAATTAGGAGTCAATTAAACATGCAAACTTCAAATGGGCTGGTATTTTTAAAATATTATTTTTTAAATAAAGTTTAATACACTGAATTTTTTTTAATTTGTTTCTTTTCTATATTTTTTTATTTTAATGTGAATTTTTGAACTTATTTTTCTGTATAAATTTTAAAATGAATTTTTTAACTTATTTTTCTGTTATTTTTATTTTATTGTGAATATCTTAAGTTATTTTACTGTAGATACTTTATATTTTTATGTAAATTTTTTAAGTTATTTTCTAATTAAAAAATAAAAAAGTTAGAACTAAATTGTGTCTATCTTTCCTTTTATTATTAATTCCGATTAATCGCTTAATCGGTTATTGTCTAAAATAATAATCGACTATTCGGTTAATAGAAAATCGAATAATTTGGGATCTCTAAAATAATTTATTTTATTTTTTTATTTTATTTTTTACTATGTTTAAATCAAACAAGTTACAATAATGAATTTAATCTTACAATAATATTTAATAACAACAAAACAAAAGTAAAAAGAAGAATGCAAGAAAAAAGAAAAAATAAAAAAAAAATAATTAGAATAATGAAAATAAAAACGAAACAAAATCATATCATATAAATTTCAATTGATATAACAAATAAGTTGAGTGGTTAAATAAAATTAAAACCGGTTTTAATATTTACAAAATAAATTAAAATTTATAAAAATAATTTGAATGAAATTTTATTATAATGACAAAATATCAGGGCTCTGCAAACGGCTGGTATGCTAAACTTGAGTCTAATCATGATATCTGTGTAATAAGAGGAGAAAGAATTGAGATTCAAAAGAATATTAATTAACGGAATGCATTAGGCAATTAATTGGTGGGTTAAATCTAATGTTAGAGAATATTTTAGTACTACAATTTTAAATTAGTAATTAAGAAAGAATGAAAAAAAAAAAAAATAAAAATTTGTGACTAGAAGATGGGTCATATTAAGTTACGAAGAATACAAGCGTTTTTTTAGGGTTTCTTTGGAGAGAGACAAATCAATAGCACCCTGGTATTTATTCCCCAGAATCATCATTCTATGGATTGGTTCATTCATTCCATAGTTTGTTCGATGACATGAAAGTACGAAGAAGGGGGAAGAGCTAAAACACCTGACCCTGTTTATTTGAACTAAGTTGGAAATAAAAGGAGAGATAATATATCCTTTGATTATATCAGTGATGAAAATAACGTCAGCAACTTCACGCCTTTTTTTTAGAGTAGCGAGATGAATTAAGTTTAATCTATGTTCATATGGTGGTAGAATTAAGGGGTCGGACCAGGGGAGGTGACGTAAGGCAAATCTTAAAAAGTTTTTTTGAATTGCCTCTATTCGTAGCATATGAACTTCGTAATAGGGAGACCAAACTTGGCTAGAATATTCTAATTGTGGCCTTACAAGACATATGTAAAGGGATTTTAGGATGTATGGATCATTAAATTTTCTTGACCATCGTTTTACAAAACCTAACATAGAATTAGCCTTATTTATGATTTTTCTATAATGCAATTTAAATGAGAGTTTTTCATCAAAAAAAACTCCTAAGTCCTTGATAGAGTTAACTTTTTCTAATACTTGTCCGTTAAGCAAATAATTAATTAAAAAATAGGTGGTACGTCTATGGTAGCTCATTTTTTGATATTTAAAAAAAGGTTGTTAATCTTACACCACATGAAAAAGTTATCTAGGTCAGTTTGAAGTAATAGGGAATCATTTGGTGACATTATTTTTTTTAAAATTTTCATATCATCAGCATAGATTTGGACTTCACTGTTTTTAATTACTGATGTAACGTCGTTAATGGAGATTATAAATAAAAGGGGACCTAAATGACTTCCTTGAGGAACGCCAGAAGTGGCTTCAAAAGACGACGATGTAGCCGACCTGAATTGTACGCAGTATTTTCTATTAATGAGGTAAAATTCCACCCAGTTAACAAACGACTTGGGGAATCCTAGTTTTATTAATTTATATAAAATAACACTATGTGGTAACAGATCAAAAGCCTTACTGAAATCAGTATAGATAACGTCAGTTTGAAAGCCTTTCTCCATATTGTTAATAAATGTAGAAGTACATTCAACTAAATTAGTTACTGTGGACTTATGTCTTACGAATCCATGCTGATTTGGTATAAGGAAGCAAGTACAATGGTGATACATTTGATCAAAAATGATTAATTCAAATAGTTTAGGAATGCAAGATAATTTGGCAATTGGACGATAATTACTTACTTCGTTTTTCTCATTTTTTTTTGTGAACAGGTCTAATGAAGGCATTTTTCCAGACAGATGGAAAAATTTCTGTAGAAATTGATAGATTGAAGATTTTAGACAGAGCAAAAGATCTTGAGCATCTTTTTAGAACAATTTCTGGGGCACCGTGCGGACCGGGAGATGTATTATCACCAAGTTTTTTTAAGTGGTCTATAACGAGAGTTTCGCTTATGAGTAAGGAGGATAAAGTGGTTTTCGGGAATTCATCCATGTGACTAAATTCATGACTGATGGTTGTTTCTATGTTAGAGATACTAAAAATGGGGGAAAAATCATAGGAGTCATAAAAATTATTTAGTTTATCAAAATCAGCTTTACCAAAATTAAATTGGGATAAAGGTACATCATTGGGAATATTAGCGGAATCAATAAAATACGTGAAGTGAATAGGGGGATAATAAGGGTCAATACTTACAAGTATATCCTGACATTCTGAAATTATTGTGTTATTCCAGTCTGACACAAATATCAAATCTAGCTGACGATTTTGATAGTTACGAACTGAGGATGACTGATGAAGGCAATTTAAATTAAGGAAGTCTATGAAAATATACTCTATTTCACTACAAAGGTTATGAGGGATTAAATATGGTTCTTCATCATGAGCATTCCATTTAATGTGGGGTAGATTAAAATCACCACATAGAATTAATTCTTCAGATTGGGTTAAGTTATTTGATATGGAATGGATTGCATCGGAATAGTTTTTGTAGCTATCTAGGTTACTGTTCGGAGGAATATAACAATTAATGATAAATATATTTTTGGAATGAAAAGCAATCAACACAAACAATTTCTAATGAATTAGAGTTGGGTATTGAAATTTTACTAACGTTGAAGGAGTTTTTGATAGCGATCAAGACCCCACCACCTTTCGGAAGGATGCTATCAGCTCGTTGAGCTAAATCAGAATCAAGACCATGTCTATCTTTTCTAAATACGATGAACGTAAAGTGGAATAGTTCTAATTCATTCATAGTGGGAGCTTACCAGGTTTCAGTTAATGCATAACAATCGAAATCAAGTGACATGGAGTTTAGATAGACGGATTTAGTTTTTGTGCGGAGTCCTCTAACATTTTGATAGTACAAAGATAGTTAGTTTTTATGGAAGTTAGTTTTTATGGGAGCTTCTAATTGATTAGCCTTTGTGTTAATGTGAATCAAAGAGTTCTGGTTAGGGACGAATAGGTTGTGATCGTTTTAGTTTATGGTTTAATTTATGAGAATTTTTTATCCTATTTGAGGCTACGAATCGACCGAAAGTTTGCAAATCACTTATAACGTGTTCACGCGGCACGCTTAGAGTTTCATGGTATGAATGAAAAAATTTCAGCAGAGTTTGGTAATCAGACGGCAGACCTTCCTGTTGTATTAATACAATAGTGTTGGTTTTAGCCTTGCCATCAATGCAGACACTCTCGGGGTGATCATGCAAATATGCCAGGAATAAACGAACATTATCGTAAATTCTGTGATCTCTGAATCTGGAGAGAATATATCTATTTTCACCTTCGTCAACAGCCATTTGAGTTAACCTTACTATTGGTGGCCTTAAAGGGTTGATGAAATTAGGAGAATTACGAGGCACAAAAGCTTTTGGAGAGTTACTGGAAGTTCCTACAACAAACGTATCCCCTTGTATGAAGTTAGAATACTTTTTATTTATGTTGTTAATTGACCTGTAATTAGTGTTAGATTTATTATTTAGTAATTTGTTAGTTATGCTAGGGGATTTGGTGTTATTAGAAACATTATGTTTAATATAATTCAAATTGTTATTTAAATTACAATTAGATTGGTTAGCATTATTGACTAATAATTTTGGATTATTATTGTTAGTAGTCGGGCAAATGATATTTGAATTCTTGCTAGATTTAAATTTAGATTGGTTAGTGTTTTTAACTACTAAATTAGATACATTAGTTTTAGAAAGTGGATTTTTGATCACCGGATTTTTTTTGGTTGTCTTATTAATCCATGGCTGAATCGTTAGTTTGAAACCATTTAAAACTAAATGATAGTTGGAGCAGATCCAGCTGTACTTAATGGGGACATCAAATTTGAAACTGGAAAAATTTCTTCTATTCCGTGTAGAATATGGTGAAACTCGTATGCAGTTGGTAGGTTCAAAAAGGAACTTTTTATACATAAATTGATGTACCCAATCAATGTGTGCATTAGGAGGCGACCCTTTTAAGAACAGGGTAGTTGACTACATGTTTGATGAAATCACGTGAACTGATTTACTATGCTTCTTATTAGCTATAGATTTCTGATTTGAAAATATAATTTTAGACAATCTATTTTGCCATTCTGAATTAGACCATGTAACTCCAAATTTTTTAACTTTGTGCGATGATATACTAGAATTTCTAGGAAGATCAGGTGTATGATTACTGAAGTCGTTGCTGACTGATGGAATCTCCGATATCTTTTCTTTATCTTTTTTAATGTCAGTGCTTTGAATGCTCTTCGTGATTCTATTAACTTCAGATAGAACTGATAGTTTAACGGTTTCGATGTCTTCTTTCATAACAAATTTATTTATCGTTGTCTTAAAGGATTCTAAAGCTAGTAAGATTTTATTGCACGTACTTGTATTTTTATGGACATTATTTTTCATACTACTGACACTGTTAATTAATAGATCAAGACTGGAATTTCCATTAGTTTCCTTAGGCAGTGCGATATGGTTGGAGCTTACTTCATTTTCATCGATTCTTTGGCACAAATGTTGAAATATTTCAGTACTTCTTTCAATGACTTTCCTAGATTTATTTATAATTTGGTTTTGTTCATCCCTGATTTTTTGTGACCTGGATCTGATTCCAAAACATTATGGATTTCAAGTAAGCGAAGACATTTTTCACAGACAAAATGATCTACCAATCTTGAAATTTGCCAGTTTCGTTCCAACCCAATACAAACTCCATGAAAGCTGCTGACACCAGCCATTACATTTTAGGGTATCGGATTTTAAATCAAAATTTGAACAGGTAATTGACGCACATTTGTTAGACATTTTATATCTATAAACTTTTTTGTAAATTCAAGATCCTTTTTGATTTTTAAAATTGAAATAAAAATTAAATTTTTTATTTTTTTATTTTATTTTTATTTATATATTTGAATTAAAAATAAAATTATTGAATTCTGAATTCAGAAATGCTTTCGTTTATATTATAATATGAAATTTATATTGGAAATAAGTAACAATATGCGGCAACCCTGTTTTGTAATTAACTGTTATTGTAAAAAACTTTGTTATTTAAATTTTGACAGTTTTCATAAAATACTAGCTATTCCCGTCATAACATTCGCCGGTCTAGCATTAGCATTATAAATGAAACAATTTATTTTATTTGTTTATTTTCTTTATTTTCTTAAAAAAAATCAATGTTTTTTGATTACATAATAAATAAGTTAAATTGAAAAACTTAAAACTAAAATTCACTTTATTTAATATCTTAAAAATAGTTTAACATTTTAATACTTATTCAATACTATACTATAATGCTAATGCTAGACCAATGAATGTTACGCCGGGAATAGCTAGTAATTTACAATATTGTTTGATCTATCTATACATTTTTTTTTTTATATTTTTTATTTAGGTATTTATTTATTTATTACACAGTGAACCTGTAGATAAATCCGCAGGCCTACTTCAGATTTATATTTTTTAGTTTTATTTTGAAAGCACTTTTCACTGTATGTATTAAAATTTTTTTTTTACAACCGGTAGATAGGTATTATATTACGTACGGTATCATAAATTATTATTATTGTAATTATTATTGTTATTTAAATAATAATAATAAAATGAATAAAAAAATTAATAAAATTATAATTTACAATATTTATAATATACTTAATATGTATAATATAATAAATAATAATTTTATTTGTCTTTCATAGAATCAAATTGAAAATTTTGACCGCTAATGCTTTTGAAGAGAAACTTTTATATATAAGGCATCGTTTATACGTTTTTGAATTGTCTTTATAACGTATAAATGATGTTCATTAAAGTTTGACATCCGACTTTGTTATAGAATATCATAAATTTTTTTTTTTTAAATAATAGTGCTCGACAAGCATTTTCGTATTTCGCAAGTTGAAAAAGTGATTTTGCGAGAAAAGGTATTTATAAACTCCTAATTGTGTTATGCCAATATATTGAAAGATATACATTAAAAAATACTAATTATAATACTAAAAATAAAATAAAATTTGTATTAAATATTATTATTATTCATCAATACAAATACTTAGAATAATTGATTTAACATTTAAATATTTATATTTCATAAATGTTGTGAGATTACACTGTATATCTTTATTTCTTTATAAGCATTTATTATTAGTACTCGTAACGCATATTCGTTTCTTCGTATTTTGCAAGTTTAGAAAGTGGATTTTGCGTGAAGAAATATAGTATACTTTGCAACTATATTTGTTTATCTTTGAGATATGTAATTTAAATTTTTTAAATTAAATTTGATGTAATTGCAATAAAGTTTGTAAATGTAATAAAAATAAGTAAAACAAAACTTTCTTGAAACAAAATCTTGTGTCTAAACGATCAGTAACAAATACTAATAATAGAGACGTACATTTCAACAAAATGTGCCGAACAGAGATGGCGCTGGCAGTACAGATATGAAATTAAATGCATTTAAACTAAATACATATCACACCCACATTAAAAACACGTTAAAATAGCCATAGATACGTTTTTTGTGTGTTTTTTTTTTATTATCATAATAGCCCTAACTATTTCAAAACTCAAAATAAAAAAACAAAACATTTATTTATAGAATTTATATTTTTATTTCACTTCTTTTAAATTTTGGTTTTGACGTTTTGGTATGATGAGGTATGACCATTATAGTAAAGGTTATGATTGGTTACGACTTTGTTAAATCATATCGAATAATATAGGCCATTTAACGAAGTATCATATGACATCACATGACGCCTTATGACTATTAAAGTTAGGGGTAAAACCAATAATTATGGTTTTTCTCTTATTGTTTTTATTGATGTCTTATGACTACTATAGTTACGGGTAAAGCCAATAATTATGCTTTATCTCTTATACTTCAGTTTTTATTATTATATTATTATCCCGCTAGAGTCTCTGATGTAGGTAAGGGTAGTCTGTGATTTTTCTTTTTAAAATTTTTTTAATTTTTCTGTGTACTAAATTTACCGTGTATTGAATTGGAACTTGATAATAATGTCGTAACATATTATGTTTTTCTTGTTCCTAGCAGATTGTAAATTTCGGTTTATGATTCTCCATGTACAATATTATATTTACTCAATGCTACTGCGCATTTGAATTTATAACAATAATAATAATAATAATAATAATAATAATAATAATAATAATAATAATAATAATAATAATAATAATAATAATAATTATAATAATAATAATAATAATAATAATAATAATAATAATAATAATATTAATAATAATAATAATAATAATAATAATAATAAAAATAATAATAATAATAATAATAATAATAATAATAATAATAATAATAATAATAATAATAATAATAATAATAATAATAATAAAAATAATAATAATAATAATAATAATAATAATAATAATAATAAAAATAATAATAATAATAATAATAATAATAAAAATAATAATAATAATAATAATAATAATAATGATAATAATAATAATAATAATAATAATAATAATAATAATAATAATAATAATATTAATAATAATAATAATAATAATAATAATAATAATGATAATAATAAGGTGGACCGACTCGAACTTGGTCCACCTATGTTGGCCATCAATCGAGCCAGCGTCATGAATTCATTTGCGGCCCTGTCAGCCGTCTTCTTGATCTGCTCACAGAAGCTTAGCCTACTGTTAATCATGATGCCGAGATATTTTACCGGCATGTTTAATCGCAACAGACTGTCATATGCGGCATTCCAAAGGTCGAGACCGAGGATTGAACCTTGCGCTGCACCTCCAGAGACAGTGATACTCCCTTGCCCTTCAGCCGTATCGCAGAGTATAGTACGGTCGTCAAGGTAGTCGCTTATCATTCCTAGCAGGTATTCCGGAACACGAAATTCCTGCTCCAGAGCTTGAAGCATGTTGCTCCATCTGGCCAAATTAAACGCATTTTTCACGTCTAAAGTCACGAGGAGGACTATACGACATGAAAATAGTTGTGGTCCTCGTGACTTCTACAATGGCATCTGCTGTGGAACGACCAGCCCTGAAACCGTACAGACGCGGAGACAAACCCCCAGCTGCCTAGATGGCAGACAACAGCTTTGGCTTGAGTAACTTCTCAAGAACCTTTCCTGCTGTGACCAGCATACAGAGCGGACGGTATGAGGAAGGTAACCCCGGGTCTCCTTTCCCCTTGCTGATAAGTACCAGCCTAGCTGTCTTCCGACATTTGGAGAAAATTCCCGCTGAAAGACAGGCATTGTACATACTCAACAAAAGATTCGGATTATACCGAAGAACTAGGTTTAATATCTCTCCTTGTATGCCGTCTGGACTTGGGGCCTTCTTGACCTTAAGGGATTGGATGGCTACTTCCAGCTCCTCCATTGTAAATGGTGAAGCGTCATCCCGGTTGTACACTCTCGCAGCTGGCTGGGGATCCACTGGAAAGAGAGCATTAACTAGGTGCATTGTGGTCCGCATGTCCATGGGGGGAGGGGTGTTCAGTGCCCCTATTTTCTGCGTTACAATTTTGTAACCCAAACCCCATGGATCTGAGTTTATGTCTTCTCTCAGTGCTTCCCAGCATCTCTCCTTACTGTGAATGATGGCACGTCGCAACTGGCGCCTTTTCTCCTTGTGATCCGAGGACTTGAACCTAACCTCCTCCTCCGTTCAGCTCTCTTAGCCTTTCACCTCAGTCGGAGGCAATCTCTCCGTAGGTGAGCTATCTCGGCTGCCCATCAGTACATTGGCTGTTTCCCATTGGAAATTCGCCTCGGAGGCATTGACCGGTCGCAGGCTAGGGTGATTTGACGCAGAGTGGCGTCACGGTTCCCTTACCGTTGAAATCGCCAACAATCACAACGCGACCCGTCGTGTTCAAAACCGTATCCGCAAGGTCCGCCAATTTTGCTCGGAATACCGCTATGACTTTGTTGGGTGTCAGATAGACACTTTTAAAAGAGATATCCGCGTGTTTCATCCAGACGAACCCACGCCCGCGCCCATGCTCTCGTGTCGGGATTTTCGTTGGATCAGGTATCCCGATTCTGTGTCCAGATTGTGGTTCTGTCCATATACTGCTCACTAATGAGCAGTATGTCGAACTCTTTTCCCGGGCAAGCTGATTTAGGAGGTCATCTGTCACTCGGCTACGATTTAGGTTTGCCTGGAGGACGCTGATCATTTTCCAGTCTCTTTGGCCTTTCTCAGAGCGTCTCTGAACAGCTTGCATAACCCTGTGCCTAGAGCGTGTTCTAGATTTTCGTGTTGCTCGCCCGCATCGGCACAGAGTATGCAGTGGACTTTCTCTTTACAGGCCTTAGCGATATGTCCCTTCTTTCCGCAGCGGTAGCAGGCTTTGCCTCGGTCAGGTCCCCTGCAAGATCCAGCCACGTGACAGTAACTCAGACACCTGTAGCAGCGTTTGACATCGGTCCGTGACGTAATCTTCAGGAAACCCATCCTACTTTGAGCCTTCTCTCCTTCAGCAGCTTTTCGGCAGCTTGTACAGGAAGTTCAACGATGGGTGTCAGTTGTGACCTCGAATTTGGCGCTGTGAGACCAACCCTCATTACTGAAACATCTCCGAGATCCCTCCTCAATGCCTGCTCCATTTCAGTCTGCTCAGTAAGGCAGTCCAAATCTTTCATTGCTACGGACCTCATCTGTATCATGCTCGTCACGTTACCTAGAGTGCCCACTTTTCTGGCCAGTGATTTCAAGAAGAACCTTGCCATCCCGTGTTTTCCGGATTGCCTTTATTTCCGCACCTGTTTCCTCCGGCTTAACTTTCGCCTTAATGCTTCTTAGGACATCTGCATATGATTTAGCCTCCGCTGGCTTGATGGTAACGGCGGGCCGACGTCCTTTGGTTCTTATTTTTTTAGCATTTACCGATACTTTATTTTCGGAAGCTTCAGGTACTTTTTTCTTAGGCTCTTCGGCTGGCCCTCCTTTTTTTCCTCTTTACGTCTGTCCACTGCTTTACGTTGGCGGAGAGTGGAGGAGTCATTTCGTTCTCTTTCTTCTTTTTAGGAATGGCCCCTTTTTCCGCCAGACTGGTAGCTCCTCTTTTCAGCGTTCCACTTGTGACTATTTCAGGCAGTATCACAGTCATCTTTTTTTAGGCTTTCGTGGTCTGGACAGCACAGTCTCTCATTATTCTTGGGATCCCCGTTTGAGTTCCGCTGTCCATTCTTTTACAGCTAGTTTTCCGGTTCCACAAGCTTTTTAACGTGTCCAAGGCATCCTGGAGCACCGCCATGTCATCTTTTATTTCCGAGCTGACGCTCGTTTGGCTAAGAGTTGCAGCTCTCATTTTGGCCAGAACGCCATTGCTCTTCTGGAATATTTCCCCGAAATTAGCCTCCATGCTGCCTTCTGCTCATTTTCCCTTACCACCGCCGGTGGAGAGGAATTTGAGCGAGCTGCAGTTGGAGGTGTACGCAGTAATACCAGGCACCGTCTAAAAGGACTATTGGATGGGCTCTCCTCAAACTCCCTTCTTGAAGTCCCTTCATCCTTCTCCATCTCAATTTGTTTTTTTTTTTTCAATCATATTTTATTCCCACGAGTAAGGCGAGAAAATCGGTCCCCCCCGCAGATTTTTGGCTCGGTAAGTGTGACACCTGAATGCGGCCCTGTTGATTGCCATTTGGTTTCAGGTCCCATCTTTGAACAGTGTCCCAAGTCTTTTTGCCCTTACTCGGCCTCTGCACCGCGACGAGGTAGGCAATCCTGCAGAGGAGTAATAATGATAATAATAATAATAATAATAATAATAATAATAATAATAATAATAATAATAATAATAATTATAATAATAATAATAATTAATTTAATTTTTTTATTTTATTTTTTACTATGTTTAAATCAAACAAGTTACAATAAAGAATTTAATCTTACAATAATATTTAATAACAACAAAACAAAAAAAAAACAAAAGTAAAAAGAAGAATGCAAGAAAAAAGAAAAAATAAAAAAAAAATAATTAGAATAATGAAAATAAAAACGAAACAAAATCATATCATATAAATTTCAATTGATATAACAAATAAGTTGAGTGGTTAAATAAAATTATAACCGGTTTTAATATTTACAAAATAAATTAAAATTTATAAAAATAATTTGAATGAAATTTTATTATAATGACAAAATATCAGGGCTCTGCAAACGGCTGGTATGCTAAACTTGAGTCTAATCATGATATCTGTGTAATAAGAGGAGAAAGAATTGAGATTCAAAAGAATATAAATTAACGGAATGCATTAGGCAATTAATTGGTGGGTTAAATCTAATGTTAGAGAATATTTTAGTACTACAATTTTAAATTAGTAATTAAGAAAGAATGAAAAAAAAAAAAAAATAAAAATTTGTGACTAGAAGATGGGTCATATTAAGTTACGAAGAATACAAGCGTTTTTTTAGGGTTTCTTTGGAGAGAGACAAATCAATAGCATCCTGGTATTTATTCCCCAGAATCATCATTCTATGGATTGGTTCATTCATTCCATAGTTTGTTCGATGACATGAAAGTACGAAGAAGGGGGAAGAGCTAAAACACCTGACCCTGTTTATTTGAACTAAGTTTAACGAGATGAATTAAGTTTAATCTATGTTCATATGGTGGTAGAATTAAGGGGTCGGACCAGGGGAGGTGACGTAAGGCAAATCTTAGAAAGTTTTTTTGAATTGCCTCTATTCGTAGCATATGAACTTCGTAATAGGGAGACCAAACTTGGCTAGCATATTCTAATTGTGGCCTTACAAGACATATGTAAAGGGATTTTAGGATGTATGGATCATTAAATTCTCTTGACCATCGTTTTACAAAACCTAACATAGAATTAGCCTTATTTATGATTTTTCTATAATGCAATTTAAATGAGAGTTTTTCATCAAAAAAAACTCCTAAGTCCTTGATAGAGTTAACTTTTTCTAATACTTGTCCGTTAAGCAAATAATTAATTAAAAAATAAGTGGTACGTCTATGGTAGCTCATTTTTTGATATTTAAAAAAAGGTTGTTAATCTTACACCACATGAAAAAGTTATCTAGGTCAGTTAGAAGTAATAGTGAATCATTTGGTGACATTATTTTTTTAAAAATTTTCATATCATCAGCATAGATTTGGACTTCACTGTTTTTAATTACTGATGTAACGTCGTTAATGGAGATTATAAATAAAAGGGGACCTAAATGACTTCCTTGAGGAACGCCAGAGGTGGCTTCAAAATACGACGATGTGGCCGACCTGAATTGTACGCAGTATTTTCTATTAATGAGGTAAGATTCCACCCAGTTAACAAACGACTTGGGGAATCCTAGTTTTATTAATTTATATAAAATAACACTATGTGGTAACAGATCAAAACCCTTACTGAAATCAGTATAGATAACGTCAGTTTGAAAGCCTTTCTCCATATTGTTAATAAATGTAGAAGTACATTCAACTAAATTAGTTACTGTGGACTTATGTCTTACGAATCCATGCTGATTTGGTATAAGGAAGCAAGTACAATGGTGATACATTTGATCAAAAACGATTAATTCAAATAGTTTAGGAATGCAAGATAATTTGGCAATTGGACGATAATTACTTACTTCGTTCTTCTCATTTTTTTTTGTGAACAGGTCTAATGAAGGCATTTTTCCAGACAGATGGAAAAATTTCTGTAGAAATTGATAGATTGAAGATTTTAGACAGAGCAAAAGATCTTGAGCATCTTTTTAGAACAATTTCTGGGGCACCGTCCGGACCGGGAGATGTATTATCACCAAGTTTTTTTAAGTGGTCTATAACGAGAGTTTCGCTTATGAGTAAGGAGGATAAAGTGGTTTTCGGGAATTCATCCATGTGACTAAATTCATAGGAATTCATAGGAATTCATCCATGTGACTAAATAAACACATATTTCAATAAGACTATGTTAGAGATACTAAAAATGGGGGAAAAATCATAGGAGTCATAAAAATTATTTAGTTTATCAAAATCAGCTTTACCAAAATTAAATTGGGATAAAGGTACATCATTGGGAATATTAGCGGAATCAATAAAATACGTGAAGTGAATAGGGGGATAATAAGGGTCAATACTTACAAGTATATCCTGACATTCTGAAATTATTGTGTTATTCCAGTCTGACACAAATATCAAATCTAGCTGACGATTTTGATAGTTACGAACTGAGGATGACTGATGAAGGCAATTTAAATTAAGGAAGTCTATGAAAATATACTCTATTTCACTACAAAGGTTATGAGGGATTAAATATGGTTCTTCATCATGAGCATTCCATTTAATGTGGGGTAGATTAAAATCACCACATAGAATTAATTCTTCAGATTGGGTTAAGTTATTTGATATGGAATGGATTGCATCGGAATAGTTTTTGTAGCTATCTAGGTTACTGTTCGGAGGAATATAACAATTAATGATAAATATATTTTTGGAATGAAAAGCAATCAACACAAACAATTTCTAATGAATTAGAGTTGGGTATTGAAATTTTACTAACGTTGAAGGAGTTTTTTATAGCGATCAAGACCACACCACCTTTCGGAAGGATGCTATCAGCTCGTTGAGCTAAATCAGAATCATGACCATGTCTATCTTTTCTAAATACGATGAACGTAAAGTGGAATAGTTCTAAGTCATTCATAGTGGGAGCTTACCAGGTTTCAGTTAATGCATAACAATCGAAATCAAGTGACATGGAGTTTAGATAGACGGATTTAGTTTTTGTGCGGAGTCCTCTAACATTTTGATAGTACAAAGATAGTTAGTTTTTATGGAAGTTAGTTTTTATGGGAGCTTCTAATTGATTAGCCTTTGTGTTAATGTGAATCAAAGAGTTCTGGTCAGGGACGAATAGGTTGTGATCGTTTTAGTTTATGGTTTAATTTATGAGAATTTTTTATCCTATTTGAGGCTACGAATCGACCGAAAGTTTGCAAATCACTTATAACGTGTTCACGCGGCACGCTTAGAGTTTCATGGTATGAATGAAAAAATTTCAGCAGAGTTTGGTAATCAGACGGCAAACCTTCCTGTTGGATTAATACAATAGTGTTGGTTTTAGTCTTGCCATCAATGCAGACACTCTCGGGGTGATCATGCAAATATGCCAGGAATAAACGAACATTATCGTAAATTCTGTGATCTCTGAATCTAGAGAGAATATATCTATTGTCACCTTCGTCAACAGCCATTTGAGTTAACCTTACTATTGGTGGCCTTAAAGGGTTGATGAAATTAGGAGAATTACGAGGCACAAAAGCTTTTGGAGAGTTACTGGAAGTTCCTACAACAAACGTATCCCCTTGTATGAAGTTAGAATACTTTTTATTTATGTTGTTAATTGACCTGTAATTAGTGTTAGATTTATTATTTAGTAATTTGTTAGTTATGCTAGGGGATTTGGTGTTCTTAGAAACATTATGTTTAATATAATTCAAATTGTTATTTAAATTACAATTAGATTGGTTAGCATTATTGACTAATAATTTTGGATTATTATTGTTAGTAGTCGGGCAAATGATATTTGAATTCTTGCTAGATTTAAATTTAGATTGGTTGGTGTTTTTAACTACTAAATTAGATACATTAGTTTTAGAAAGTGGATTTTTGATCGCCGGATTTTTTTTGGTTGTCTTATTAATCCAGGGCTGAATCGTTAGTTTGAAACCATTTAAAACTAAATGATAGTTGGAGCAGATCCAGCTGTACTTAATGGGGACATCAAATTTGAAACTGGAAAAATTTCTTCTATTCCGTGTAGAATATGGTGAAACTCGTATGCAGTTGGTAGGTTCAAAAAGGAACTTTTTATACATAAATTGATGTACCCAATCAATGTGTGCATTAGGAGGTGAACCTTTTAAGAACAGGGTAGTTGACTACATGTTTGATGAAATCACGTGAACTGATTTACTATGCTTCTTATTAGCTATAGATTTCTGATTTGAAAATATAATTTTAGACAATCTATTTTGCCATTCTGAATTAGACCATGTAACTCCAAATTTTTTAACTTTGTGCGATGATATACTAGAATTTCTAGGAAGATCCGGTGTATGATTACTGAAGTCGTTGCTGACTGATGGAATCTCCGATATCTTTTCTTTATCTTTTTTAATGTCAGTGCTTTGAATGCTCTTCGTGATTCTATTAACTTCAGATAGAACTGATAGTTTAACGGTTTCGATGTCTTCTTTCATAACAAATTTATTTATCGTTGTCTTAAAGGATTCTAAAGCTAGTAAGATTTTATTGCACGTACTTGTATTTTTATGGACATTATTTTTCATACTACTGACACTGTTAATTAATAGATCAAGACTGGAATTTCCATTAGTTTCCTTAGGCAGTGCGATATGGTTGGAGCTTACTTCATTTTCATCGATTCTTTGGCACAAATGTTGAAATATTTCAGTACTTCTTTCAATGACTTTCCTAGATTTATTTATAATTTGGTTTTGTTCATCCCTGATTTTTTGTGACCTGGAACTGATTCCAAAACATTATGGATTTCAAGTAAGCGAAGACATTTTTCACAGACAAAATGATCTACCAATCTTGAAATTTGCCAGTTTCGTTCCAACCCAATACAAACTCCATGAAAGCTGCTGGCACCAGCCATTACATTTTAGGGTATCGGATTTTAAATCAAAATTTGAACAGGTAATTGACGCACATTTGTTAGACATTTTATATCTATAAACTTTTTTGTAAATTCAAGATCCTTTTTGACTTTTAAAAATGAAATAAAAATTAAATTATTTATTTTTTTATTTTATTTTTATTTATATATTTGAATTAAAAATAAAATTATTGAATTCTGAATTCAGAAATGCTTTCGTTTATATTATAATATGAAATTTATATTGGAAATAAGTAACAATATGCGGCAACCCTGTTTTGTAATTAACTGTTATTGTAAAAAACTTTGTTATTTAAATTTTGACAGTTTTCATAAAATACTAGCTATTCCCGTCATAACATTCGCCGGTCTAGCATTAGCATTATAAATGAAACAATTTATTTTATTTGTTTATTTTCTTTATTTTCTTAAAAAAAATCAATGATTTTTGATTACATAATAAATAAGTTAAATTGAAAAACTTAAAACTAAAATTCACTTTATTTAATATCTTAAAAATAGTTTAACATTTTAATACTTATTCAATACTATACTATAATGCTAATGCTAGACCAATGAATGTTACGCCGGGAATAGCTAGTAATTTACAATATTGTTTGATCTATCTATAAATTTTTTTTTTATATTTTTTATTTAGGTATTTATTTATTTATTACACAGTGAACCTGTAGATAAATCCGCAGGCCTACTTCAGATTTATATTTTTTAGTTTTATTTTGAAAGCACTTTTCACTGTATGTATTAAAATTTTTTTTTTACAACCGGTAGATAGGTATTATATTACGTACGGTATCATAAATTATTATTATTGTAATTATTATTGTTATTTAAATAATAATAATAAAATGAATAAAAAAATTAATAAAATTATAATTTACAATATTTATAATATACTTAATATGTATAATATAATAAATAATAATTTTATTTGTCTTTCATAGAATCAAATTGAAAATTTTGACCGCTAATGCTTTTGAAGAGAAACTTTTATATATAAGGCATCGTTTATACGTTTTTGAATTGTCTTTATAACGTATAAATGATGTTCATTAAAGTTTGACATCCGACTTTGTTATAGAATATCATAATTTTTTTTTTTAAATAATAGTGCTCGACAAGCATTTTCGTATTTCGCAAGTTGAAAAAGTGATTTTGCGAGAAAAGGTATTTATAAACTTCTAATTGTGTTATGTCAGTATATTGAAAGATATACATTAAAAATTACAAAAAATGTGTATTAAATATTATTATTATTCATCAATACAAATAATACTTAGAATAATTGATTTACTATTTAAATATTTATATTTCACAAATGTTCTGAAATTACACTGAATATTTATATTTGTTTATAAGTATTTATTATTAGTACTCGTAACGCATATTCGTATCTCCGTATTTTGCAAGTTTAGAAAGTGGATTTTGCATGCAGAAATATAGTATACTTTGCAACTATCTTTTGAGATATGTAATTAAAACTTTTAAAATAAAATTTGATGTAATTGCAATAAAATTTGTAAATGTAATAAAAATAAGTAAAACCTTCATGAAACTAAATTTGATGTCTAAACGCTCTCTAACAAATACTATTAATAGAGACGTACATTTCAACAAAATGTGCCGAACAGAGATGGCGCTGGCAGTATAGATATGAAATTAAATGCTTTTAAACTAAATACATATCACACCTATTTTTTGTGTGTTTTTTTTTATTATCATAATAGCCCTAACTATTTCAAAACTCAAAATAAAAAAACAAAACATTTATTTATAGAATTTATATTTTTATTTCACTTCTTTTAAATTTTGGTTTTGACATTTTGGTATGATGAGGTATGACCATTATAGTAAAGGTTATGATTGGTTACGACTTTGTTAAATCATATCGAATCATATAGGCCATTTAACGAAGTATCATATGACATCACATGACGCCTTATGACTATTATAGTTAGGGGTAAAGCCAATAATTATGGTTTTTCTCTTATTGTTCAGTTTTTATTGATGTCTTATGACTACTATTTTTTGTTTTTTGTTTTTTCTCCTATTACTCTGCGTGGTAGCATAGGGCTTCGATATTGAACCTCCATTCCTCTCTGTTGAGTACTACTTCCTTAATATCGTCCCAGGTATAATTGTCGACTGTTAATTCTTGATCGATTGTGCGTCTCCATGTGTTGTATGGTCTGCCGGGTCTCCTTTGTCCTTGTGGATTCCACTATAGAGCTCTTCTTGCTATATCACTTTCTGATTTCCTTAGTGTATGACCTATCCATTTCCATTTTTTCCTATTTATCTTTCTGTTGATAGGTTCTTCTCCAGTTATCATCCATAAATCCTCGTTGCTAATTCTTGCCGGCCAGAATATTCTGCATATAATTCTCAAGCACTTGTTGATGAATACTTGTAGCTTCTGTTCATTCTGACCGAAGTGAGCCATGGCAATGAAACTCCATATATCAATGTTGACTTAACACATGCTCTGAATATTGTTAGCTTTGTTGTTCTCGATATTTGGTTGCTCCACCATATCTTCATTAGGCTCCCAAATGTTCTTCTTGCCTTATTTATACGGCTGTTGACATCTTCTGTTGCACCTCCTCTTGATGTTATAATGCTTCCCAGGTAGTTGAATTCTTCTACGTATTCTATCTGTTGTCCACTCACTGTTATTGGCTCACTATAACTGTTGTTTGTCCTCATTGCCTTGGTTTTCTCGATATTTAATTCCAGTCCCGATTTCTTTGCTTCTTCCTGTAATCTGTTGACTTTGTTCTGTAGGTCCCTTTGATTTCTTGATATGAGGCATACATCATCTGCGTAATCTAAGTCTTCTAAGTTTCCGAAGAGATCCCATTCTATTCCGTTTATTCTAGTGCAAACTTCTCTTAGAATGTCGTCTAGTATTGTGTTGAAGAGAAGTGGAGATAGTGGACATCCTTGTCTAACTCCTATATTGGTGTAGAATGGATCACTGATCTTACCTCTGTGTTGAACTGTTGTCTCTGCATCTTTATACATCGCTTTGATGATGTTGATGATTTTTTCAGGAACTCCCTTCTTTGTAAGTGTTCTCCATATTGCGCATCTCTTGACTGTGTCGAATGCTTTCTTAAAATCTATGAATAGTAGATATAGTGGGGCATTCCATTCTACTGATTGTTCAACTATGACCCGTAAAGTATTTGCCTGGTCAACACAGCTTCGGTTTGGTCTGAAACCTGCCTGCTCTTTTCGTAGTATTGGTTCTAGTACTTCTTCTAATCTTTTCTTTATAATAATTGCTATTATCTTATGAATAGTATTTAGAACCGTGATTCCTCTCCAGTTGCTGCAATTTGCCAAGACTCCTTTCTTAGGTATCTTGACAATCATTCCTTTCTTCCATGATGGTGGTATATTCTCTTCTATCCATTCTTTCCTGATGTGGGGTTCAATTGTTTTTGCGAATAAGTCTGGGTCCAGTTTGGCTATTTCTGCTGGAATTCCGTCTTCACCTGTTGCTTTGTTGTGCTTCAGGATATTAATTGTAGCTTTGATTTCTTCTATATTTGGAGCTTGAGTAGATATTGACAGTCCCTCAGTTGGGTAGATATTTGCATTGTCTCTGTTTCTTATGTCTGCTTCATTATTTGTATTTTCTTCGTTGCTCAGTTCTTGGAAATGTTCTCTCCATCTCTTTAATTGATCCTCTAAGTTTGTGATGAGCGCACCATTTTTATCTTTAATTAGTTTGTTTTGTTGTTCCGACTGGTTTGTTAAGTTCTTGATTATGCGATGCAATTCTCTCAGGTTATGTTGCTGTGCTGCTTTTTCTGCTTCTCCGGCTAAATTTTGTAGAAATTTCCTTTTATCTCTTCTTGCTGCTCTTTTTACTGTTTTCGCTATTTCTTCATATTCTCTTCTTGATGCCATCCTGTTGTTTATAATTTTTTCATTTCACCTCTTCTTTTAATCAAGGCCCATGTGTTATCGGTTATCCAGATTTTTCTTTGTGGTTGTGAAATTCCAAGATTTTGTTCGCTTGTTTGGTTGTAAATTTCCAGAATCTCTTCCCAAGTGTATTCTCTATTATTTCTAATATTTTCTCGTAACGCCGTAACTATGTCAGCTCTTACTTGCGGATTTTTTAAGTTGTTTATGTTAATTTTCTTCTTTCTATTTCTTCTGTCTCTTCTAATCATAACACATAATAATAATAATAATAATAATAATAATTATAATAATAATAATAATAATAATAATAAAAATAATAATAATAATAATAATAACAATAATAATAATAATAATAATAATAATAATAATAATAATAATAATAATAATAATAATAATCATAATAATAATAATAATAATAATATTAATAATAATAATAATAATAATAATAATAATAATAATAACAATAATAATAATAATAATAATAATAATCATAATAATAATAATAATAATAATAATAATAATATTAATAATAATAATAACTTTTTTTTTTTTTCCGTAGGTCGGTGGTGAAAACCTTTTATAGGTATCTTGAAGGGTCCGCACTTCAAGGGTATGTGAGACTCCCATGATGTTGTTCGGTCTACTCACCAAATACACCACCTCCTTTTCCCACGGTGAAACCAACTCGGAACCGCTTTCGCATTACTTCAAGTTGGGCCGTGCTTGTTCCTTTTTTTTAATTTTCTTTTATGATTCTTCTTCTAGGTCCTCTAAATATCTGAGCTGTTTCTTCCTGCGTAGCATTAATTCTATGTATTTAGCTATTGCATTCCATTTTTCTTGGTTTTCAAGCATTACAGAAATTATATTTTCTGATGTTAATTCTCCTACTGCTACTATTAAAGATTTTCTTTCTGTTTCTGCTAAATCACATTCGAAAAAAGTGTGATGCGCTGTGTCATGTGTTGCGCTGCAGTGACTGCATCCTGGATTGTTTACTTTGCCCATCTTGTAGAAGTAGGATCGAAAATATCTGTGAGTGATGTAAAAATTTACTTCTCCATGGTGTCGGTTAAACCAGACTTCTACTTGTGGGATTAATCTAGCCGTCCATCGCCCGTGCTGATCATTACTCCTGTGTTCTTGCCATCTTGTCATCGTGTACATTCTTTCTTCTGCTACAATGACATCTCGGCTCGTTGCTTGATCCCTTATATATATATTTCTTCGTTCTTGCGCTAGCAAATCAATCGGAATCACGCCCGCGATTACCATGACCGCCGAATGCGAAACTGTTCGATAGGAGCACGCGACTCGGAGAGCCCCTCTTCGTTGCACCGCTGCTATGCGTTTTTTACAATACCTCTTGTCGTCGCATGTGCCCAGATTTCAGCTTCGTATAGCAGGATTGATTCTGCGGTTTTCATAATGATTCGTCTTTTTTCTGGTTTGGGTCCTCCAATGTTTGCCATAAGTTTGCTTAGCTTGATTGTAGCTTCTGCTGCTTTATCTACTACTTTTTGAATTTGTTGCCAAAATGTTAGCCTTGTATCAATAGTAACTCCTAAGTAATTTGTTGATTCTTTGGTCATTATTGTTTCTGGACCTACTTGCATTGGAATTATAGTTAGTATTCATTTCTTAGTTAACATAACGATTTCTGTTTTTGCCGTTGCTAATTCTAATCTGTGTTCCCTCATCCAACTATACACTCTTCTCATAACTTGATTCAGTCTAATCTGTGATTCTGCTATATCCCGTGCCGTTATAATAGCTGCTATTTCATCAGCATAACCAACTAGCTGTATATTTTCAGGCATTTCCTTACATAATAGACTGTTGTACAGAACATTCCATGGTTCTGGTCCTAGTATTGATTATTGTGCTACTCCTGCTGTAAGATCCTTTATCCTCTTTCCATCTACCGTGTTGTATATCAATCTTCGCTCGCTTAACTAATCTATTAGAACTTTCAGAAGGTACGTAGGTATAGTAAACTTATTTTGTAATGCGTCTATGATGTCAGTCCATCTTGCCGAATTAAAGGCATTTTTGACATCCAAGGTAACAAGTAGAACTATTTTCCTCGAGTGATGTGTTTCCATTCGTGTGGCTTCCGCAGTTTCTGTTACCACCTTGATAGCGTCAACGGTCGACCTTCCCTTTCTGAACCCGAACTGTGTGTTCTCTAATCCACCAGCTGTATGAATTGCTGCTTGCAGTCTTGTTTTTATTAACGTTTCGAAGAGTTTTCCGGCCGTATCTAATATACATAGTGGCCTCTATGACGATGCTGCTCCTCTTACTACTTTACCTTTGTCAATTAAAACCAGTCTTGCTTCTTTCCACCTTTTGCTGAATACTCCTTCTTTTAGGCAGCAATTATACATATTCAGCATCATTTGTGGATTATTCGAAGTTACTAATTTGATGACCTCTGCTGGTATTCTATCAGGTCCGAGGGCTTTCTTGTTTTTCATAGATTTTACTGCATCTTCTAGTTCTATTTGTGTAAAAATTGGGGCTTCTCCTGGTTCTTCGTGCCTCTGCAATACATTTCTTCTAAGGTGTGTAGGAAAAAGTGTGTTTGCAATATTTTCCATAACGTCCGCTTGTAGCTGATTTTCTGATACAGGTGCTCTGATTCTTTTCATTACAATTTTGTATCCAAGTCCCCAGGGATCATTGTTTATTTCTTCACAAAAACTTTTCCAGTTTTTCATTTTACTCTTCTTTATTATAGTTCGGTGCGTTTTTCTAGCTTTTCTATATTCCTCTAATTTGCTTGTTTCTCTGTCGCTGTCGTCTTTTCTATATTCCTCTAATTTGCTGCTCCATTTCTCTGTCGCTGTGCTATGCGGCGGAGACGCAAACATTTTCTTCTAAATTCCGTTATTTCTTCCGTCCACCAATATACAGGGCATCTGTTTCTTTTTCCTAACTTCTTGGGCATTGATTCTTCACAAGCTCTTGCGATGGTGTCCATAGTAACTTTCACCACTGCTTCTGCTCATTCTCTGCCTGTTTCGTTCTGTGGCACTTGCATTACTCTTTCTAGATTTCTCCTTATTACACCGGCCATTTTTGCTTTATCAAGCTTATTGACGTTCCATGTACCTTCTCCCTGTTTGTTGCGATTTCTTTCTCTCCTGCTGGTATTTCCTGAGTTTAACACAATTAAATTTTGTCTTGCTACCATTTTCAAAATTTGCCTTCCCCTGAACTGGCAATCCCCACTCCACTGCTTTAGCATTGAAGTCACCGGCGACTACTAGATTTCCTGCTAGTTCTATTATCTTATCTTCTAATTGCTCCATTTTCTGTCGATATTCCTGTGCCGTTTGATTTGGAGTTAGGTAACAGCTTATTATTGTTTCTTTGCTGTTTGTGATACATACAAACCCATTTCCGGCTCCATGGCTGTTAATTTGTATTTGCCCTTGATTTACTACCCAGATGGCTGCTGTACTTGTGACATCCAAGAACCAATTCTGATAATCCTTATTTTTGTACTGCTCGCTGATAATTACTACATCGATATTCTTTTCTCGGATGAGCTGTGAAAGTAGATCATCGGCCGTTTTGCTCCTGTGCAAATTACCTTGTAAGAGCTTAATTATTTTTATGCCTTTTACTCTCCTCAAGTGCAGTTCGAAACACTCTACACAAACCGGATCCTGACACGTGCTCCAGACTTTCTGCTTTTATTTCTGCACACAAAAAGCACTTTGCCTTTTGTTTACAGTTTTTGACTGGGTTTCCTTTTTGTCCGCACTTGTAGCAGCAGTCTCTACGATCTTCATATTTGCATTGCCTCCTTAAGTGGCCGAAGTTAAGGCATTTGTAGCATCGCTTAACTTCTGTTCTCTCCCTAATTCTGCATCTGATCCATCCAATTTTTATTTTCGATGTTACCAGTAATTTTTTGGCATCGCTTTCTTCCATAACTACAACCGCAGCTATCTGTTCCCTGCCATTTGGTGCTGTCAAATGTATTTTGCATTCGACAACTTCCGTTAACTCCTTATTTATAGCCTTTTGAACTTCCTCAACGATTGTTACACAATCCAAGTCTTTAATCTCTATCGCAGTCTTTGATGTGAGATTCCTTACACTAGCCGAAGTCCCTAGAGCTTCCTGTAACTCCTTGGTGAATTTACCTTTTTCTTTCGGGCCTTTCCCCATTTCCAGCAGCACATCCCCATTTTGAGTTCTGCGGATTCCTCTCATTTCGATCTCTGTTTTTTCAGGGTTTACCCTTCCTTTTATTTCCTTTAGGATTTCAGCGTAAGTCTTCCCTGTGGTGGGTTTTATCAGTATTGCTTCTGATCGGGGCCTTGTACTCTTCTGCTTTTCCGAGTGTAATAATAATAATAATAATAATAATAATTATAATAATAATAATAATTATAATAATAATAATAATAATAATAATAATAATAATAGTAATAATAATAATAATAATAATAATAATTTTTTTTTTTTTTTTTTGCTTTTTTACGGTTATAGATGGTGTCGCGGAGAAAATCTGCTTAACAGACTACCGAGTGCCGGGTTGGTCGGTTTCTTTTTGCATTACCCTAAGACGCACTGCAAAAAAGGAACCAACCGACCGGCTAAAAACCCCCACCATCTGTTCCCTTGACCCACGATGTATATCCCAGTTTGGAACCGCGTTAGCAATTCTTCAAACTGGCGAAAAAGTGCTGGCTTCGGTGTTTCCGTGTGAATTATCCCGTTCGCTCTTCTCTGCATATGTCTATCGACAGCGGAAGACTGAAAAATAAATTCTACTGTCCCTCTTCTAATATTATTACTAAAAACAATATTAATTTTCTAATCCTTTTATATTATGGCTAGTTATTTCCCATTTACAAACAAAAACTGTTCTAAACAGAGCTATATAATCCCTAGGGGTGCTGTCTTGAAGTAGCTTCCAACATGTCAAGCTACCTCAAAACGCTGGACTAGGTTATTTCTGTCTACATCTATTCTACAAATAACTAGAAAACTAAAAACTATTCTATACAGAGCTACATAGTCCCTAGAGGTGCTGTCTTGAAGCAGCTTCCAGCATGTCAAGCTGCCTCAAGATGCTGGACTAGGTTATTTCTGTTCTACATCAATTCTACAAATATCTACTTGACTCCCAAAATCGTTCTGCGTAGGCCCGACTATTTGGCGAGTTAGTATCTACTTCCATATGTAACAAAAATAACAAAAAAACAGTACTACTGTGCTACATAACAAAACAGCTATACGTTTTATCTAATTTCGCTCATAAGTCTACCGAGATCTACCACACGCCGACAGCATCAGCAGTAACTAGTATCGCAGAGTTAAATTTGTTGTTAATTTAACAAAAACAAAACTGCGGCACCAGTAAGCCTGTCTGCCACCGGCCCCAAGCAGACCACGCCAGACTCAAAAGCAGAAACCCGATTACACTGAGGTCTATTTCCTAACTTAGAAGATCTATTCCGAATCTTCTAAGTAGCCCAGTCTCTTCTTCATTCGTAATACCACCTCGACGAAGACTGACACGGCGTTCCAATTTTGTTCCGTGTCTATCATTATGGTGGTTATATTATCCGGCGTAACATCCCCTACCATTCGAGTCAGTGCGCTTCTTTCCTACGCTGCGACGTCGCACTCGAAAAAAGTGTGCTCGACCGTATCTTCCGCTGTATCGCAGTGGTGACATCGCGGACTGTTTACTTTATTCATTCTGAATAAATAAGCTCGAAGGTATCCATGCCCCGAGAGCATTTGCGTGGTATAGAAGTTCACTTCGCCGTGCCTCCGGTTAACCCGAACCGCTAGTTGTGGTATCAATCTTGCGGTCCAGCGTCCTCTGTGTTCCCCATTGTTCTTGCCATTTTTCTAGGCTTTGTCTCCTCGCGTCTCCTGACACTTCATTTCTGTCTCCTCCCGCAGCCCTATTATACTTCCTCAACGATTGTTACACAATCCAAGTCTTTAATCTCTATCGCAGTCTTTGATGTGAGATTCCTTACACTAGCCGAAGTCCCTAGAGCTTCCTGTAACTCCTTGGTGAATTTACCTTTTTCTTTCGGGCCTTTCCCCATTTCCAGCAGCACATCCCCATTTTGAGTTCTGCGGATTCCTCTCATTTCGATCTCTGTTTTTTCAGGGTTTACCCTTCCTTTTATTTCCTTTAGGATTTCAGCGTAAGTCTTCCCTGTGGTGGGTTTTATCAGTATTGCTTCTGATCGGGGCCTTGTACTCTTCTGCTTTTCCGAGTGTAATAATAATAATAATAATAATAATAATAATAATAATAATAATAATTATAATAATAATAATAATAATAATAATAATAGTAATAATAATAATAATAATAATAATAATAATAATAATTTTTTTTTTTTTTTTTTTTGCTTTTTTACGGTTATAGATGGTGTCGCGGGGAAAATCTGCTTAACAGACTACCGAGTGCCGGGTTGGTCGGTTTCTTTTTGCATTACCCTAAGACGCACTGCAAAAAAGGAACCAACCGACCGGCTAAAAACCCCCACCATCTGTTCCCTTGACCCACGATGTATATTTTTTCAGTTTGGAACCGCGTTAGCAATTCTTCAAACTGGCGAAAAAGTGCTGGCTTCGGTGTTTCCGTGTGAATTATCCCGTTCGCTCTTCTCTGCATATGTCTATCGACAGCGGAAGACTGAAAAATAAATTCTACTGTCCCTCTTCTAATATTATTACTAAAAACAATATTAATTTTCTAATCCTTTTCTATTATGGCTAGTTATTTCCCATTTACAAACAAAAACTGTTCTAAACAGAGCTATATAATCCCTAGGGGTGCTGTCTTGAAGTAGCTTCCAACATGTCAAGCTACCTCAAAACGCTGGACTAGGTTATTTCTGTCTACATCTATTCTACAAATAACTAGAAAACTAAAAACTATTCTATACAGAGCTACATAGTCCCTAGAGGTGCTGTCTTGAAGCAGCTTCCAGAATGTCAAGCTGCCTCAAGATGCTGGACTAGGTTATTTCTGTTCTACATCAATTCTACAAATATCTACTTGACTCCCAAAATCGTTTTGCGTAGGCCCGACTATTTGGCGAGTTAGTATCTACTTCCATATGTAACAAAAATAACAAAAAAACAGTACTACTGTGCTACATAACAAAACAGCTATACGTTTTATCTAATTTCGCTCATAAGTCTACCGAGATCTACCACACGCCGACAGCATCAGCAGTAACTAGTATCGCAGAGTTAAATTTGTTGTTAATTTAACAAAAACAAAACTGCGGCACCAGTAAGCCTGTCTGCCACCGGCCCCAAGCAGACCACGCCAGACTCAAAAGCAGAAACCCGATTACACTGAGGTCTATTTCCTAACTTAGAAGATCTATTCCGAATCTTCTAAGTAGCCCAGTCTCTTCTTCATTCGTAATACCGCCTCGACGAAGACTGACACGGCGTTCCAATTTTCTTCCGTGTCTATCATTATGGTGGTTATATTATCCGGCGTAACATCCCCTACCATTCGAGTCAGTGCGCTTCTTTCCTACGCTGCGACGTCGCACTCGAAAAAAGTGTGCTCGACCGTAGCTTCCGCTGTATCGCAGTGGCGACATCGCGGACTGTTTACTTTATTCATTCTAAATAAATAAGCTCGAAAGTATCCATGCCCCGAGAGCATTTGCGTGGTATAGAAGTTCACTTCGCCGTGCCTCCGGTTAACCCGAACCGCTAGTTGTGGTATCAATCTTGCGGTCCAGCGTCCTCTGTGTTCCCCATTGTTCTTGCCATTTTTCTAGGCTTTGTCTCCTCGCGTCTCCTGACACTTCATTTCTGTCTCCTCCCGCAGCCCTATTATATATCTGCTTCCTCTCTCGGTCTAACAATGTTACCGGTATCACGCCTGCAATAACATTTACCGCTGGGTATGAGACCGTCCGGTAGGAGCACGCTACCCGCAGAGCCCCTCTTCGTTGTACCGCTTCCATGGGCTTCCGGCAATACTCTCTATTTAGGGCATCTGCCCAAATCTCCGCACCGTACAGGAGCACTGAATGTGTCGTGGACATTAACAGCCTCCTTTTGCACGGTGAAGGTCCACCGATGTTCGCCATTAATCTGCTCAAATTCTTGGTTATCACGGCCGCCTTGTCTGTAGCTTTTTTGATATGCCTCCAAAAATTTAGTTTGGTATCCAACATGACACCAAGATACCTCGAAGCTTCCTTAGTTTGAATGACCACAGGCCCCACTTCCATTGGCATAATGGTTCTCATCCTCTTTTTTGTGAGTAGCACAATTTCGGTTTTTGCTTCCGCAAGCTCTAAGCCGTGTCTGTTCATCCAGCTACTCAGTCTTCTCATGACTTGATTCAACCTGATTTGCGCATCTTCCATGGTCCGAGCTGATATTATTGCACCTAGGTCGTCTGCAAAGCCTACTAGAGTTATATCATCTGGCATTTCTGCCTCCAGCAAGCTATTGTATAATATATTCCACAGGTCCGGTCCTAGGATCGATCCTTGTGCTGCGCCGGATGTTACGCTTTTGGTTACACTGCCGATCTTGGTTTCATACTGAAGGCTGCGTTCTCTCAGGTAGTCTTTTACCATCCTGAGCAGATATGCTGGAATGCTGAAATTTTTTTCCAGGGCATCAATCATGTCTTCCCATCTTGCCGAGTTGAAGGCGTTTTTCACGTCCAAGGTAACAAAGACAACTATTCTTCTTGAGAAATGGTTCCTTGCTTCCGCCGCTTCTACCTTTTCCATTACTATTCGTATTACATCTATTGTTGATCTTCCTTGTCTGAATCCGAATTGCATATCTGACAGACCACCGGTCGTTCATATCGCCTCTTCTATTCTGGGTTTCAATAGCCTTTCGAGGAGCTTTCCAGCCGTGTCCAGCATACACAGTAGTCTGAACGAGGACGGTGAGACTCTGCCGCCTTTCCCTTTGTCGATTAAGACAAGTCGAGCTACTTTCCATCTTTTGCTGAAAACGCCTTCTTTTAGACATGTGTTGTACATATTCAGCATCATTTGCGGGCAAGTTTCCACCACGGCTTTGATGACTTCCGCTGGAATCCCGTCAGGGCCTGGAGCTTTCTTATTCTTCATAGCTTTTGTTGCTTCCACAAGTTCTTCCTGCGTGAAAGCTGGTACTTCCTCTGGTGAAACCATCACATCACTCCAGTTTCTTATCGGGTGCGCTGGGAATAAAATATCTACTATATTTTCCATCGAGCTCTCTTCGATTGAATTTATTGCTGTAGCTATTTTCAACTTCTTCATGACTATCTTGTATCCAAGCCCCCACGGGTCACTGTTTACATCTTCGCAAAGCTTTTTCCATTCAACCTTTTTTGCTCAATTTTATGGTTTTCCTGAGTGTTTTACGGCTTATTTTATATGCTGCCATTTTTTCCGTTGCATCCGCTCTATTTCGTGATCGCTGTGCAATTCTTCGAAGATGCTGACACCTTCTTCGTAGCTCCGCTATTTCTTCATTCCACCAGTATACCGGTTTTCTTTTTGTAAATTTCCTCTTTCGCGGCTTTGATTCCTCGCAGGCTAGTATGAGTGCACTCATTGTCTGCTCTACCACTGCCTCAGCTTTTATCCTACCTTCTAGCTCTACACCTGCCTGCATTGTGTCACCTAGGCTATATCTAAGTGATTCACTCAATCATCTAGTATCGAGTTTATTCACGTTATATCTAGAACTTTCCGTTGTGCTCTCGAATATCATTTCTTCTCTAATATTTATATTGAATGTAATGTACTGATGATCGCTCCCTGTGTAGTCCTCCATAAGTACCCAATCAGTAATAAATCCCGCTATATTCTGTGTAGCCAGGGAGATGTGCGGTATTGTTTCTGCGTACCCTGGTCGCCAAAACGTTGTTGTGCTTCCGGAGTTTATGATTATCAGCCCTTGTCTGGCTGCCATGTCTAAAATCTGCGATCCTCTGCTGTTCGTTGTGGGCATTCCCCACTCCACTGCTTTTGCATTAAAATCGCCACCAATAATTTTCTGCCCCTCTTGTTCCAATACTGCGTCCTCTAGATTCTCGATCATCTCCTGGTATTCCTGCGCCGTTTGGTTTGGTGTTAAATAGCAGCTTATGATGGTGAACTGGCTACTCTTAACCCAAACGAAGCCATTTCCGGCTCCATGTTCCAATGCGTGTATTTTTCCAGGGTTTGGGATCCAGATTGCCGCTGTGTCGGTGACATCTGAGTACCAGTTGTTTCTGCTCCGGTGGACGTACTGCTCGCTGATTATTAGAGCATCAATTTCTTTTTTAAGCGTGATCTGTGTTAAGAGATCATCTGCTACTCGACTTCTATGCATATTTCCTTGAAGGACTTTTATCATCTTCTATTTTTTCTATTTTTTCTGACTTCCTCAAGAGCTCTCCGAAATGCACTGCAGTCTTTCGTACCTGACACATGGCTCGTTGCCTTTGCCTTAATTTTCGTACACAGAATGCATTTCGCAGCTTGCGTGCAGCTTTTAATCTTGTGACCTTTCTGTCCACATTTATAGCACGTATCCTCTCGGTTAGGCTCTTTGCAGTCTCTTCTGAAGTGTCCAAAGTTCATGCACCTATAACAGCGCATTACTGGTGTTCTTTCCCGTATTCTACATCTGATTAGCCCTATTCTGATCTTTGCTGTCTTCAGGAGTTCCCTGGCGTCTTTTTCCTCCATTTCTATAATGGCCAGCATTTGCTCTCTCTTGTTCGGTTTAGTTAGGCTGAACCTACATTGGACTTCCTTTCCCAAGTCTCTATTAAGTGTTTGCTTGCACCTCTTCGCTTGTAGTGAGACTATCCAAGTCCCGTATCTCCAATGTTGTTTTGGCCGTTAGTTCTTTAACGTCTGCCATTTTCACTAGATTCTTTCGGAGTTCCTCCTTGATTTCCTCCTTTCCTTCTGCCTTATTGTTTAATTCCAGCAGAACCGCTCCGTTTTGTGTCTTCCGGATTCCCTTTATGTCGGCTTTGGAAGCGTCTGGGTTTACTCGCTCCCGTATTTCCCTCAGAATCTCAGCATATGTTTTGCCTTCGGTGGGCTTAATTATAATGGCCTCTGGTTGCGGCCTTTTAAACTGCCTACTCCTTCTTCTTCTCCTTCTCTTTCCTTCGCCGTTTTCTTTTTTCCCAGCACTTTGGCTGTTCGTTGCCCCTTTTTCCCTTGGGAGGCGTCGCTGTCTAGAAGTATCTCCTTCACCTGGCGGTCGGTTAAAGGTTTTATTTTTGTTGTTTTGGACGACTATCCATTCGCCTCCGCCTCGGTCTTCAACACTTTTCCTTTTTCTGGGTGGTGGGGTTTCTGTACAGCTTATAGGAGACCCCTCTAGCTCCCTTCCTCTCTTCTTTGGGCCTGCTTTCTAGCTTCAAGGGTGAGCTTTTTACGCTTTTCACTCTTGCAGTGATATATCACTTCTACCGCCTCTTGGAGCTTCAGCAGTCCGTTCTTAACCTCCATGCTAACGATCTTTTGTTTTGTGACTGCCGCCATCATCGTTTTTGTAAGCTCCTGAATCAGTAGGAGCTGTGTTTCTTCCTCTCTTTCAGGTTCTTTTTTGTGGCTGCATGCTTTTTCCTCTACTTGTTTATGCAAGCTGCTCATTGGCGTTTCCAGCATGAGATCGGTGGTTTGGATCTCCTCTGTATTCGCCGGTGTTCCTAGTTTCTCCTGTGCCTGTTCAGGACCGTGCAACGCCAGGGATGCCAGGGGAGATCTAAGCGTCTTCCCACTCCTCATGAATGGGGTCATGCCCATCCCTGCTCTTTCTTCCACTCTTCTATCTACTACTTTCTTCATGTTTTTGTTATTATTTATCTCCATTTTTTTCCCACGAGTATAGCGGCAATAGAAGGTCCACCACAGCAGAGGCCCGTTACTGTGGTAAGGTCAATAATACTCCCTGAGGTGACCTGGTATCAGGGAGGCTCCGTTATCGGTAGCTAAGTGTGTTACCCCCTTGCTACCAACTAGTCCACTGGGCACTGGTCGCATGACTTCACTGGATTAGGGGGTCGGTAGTAGTTTGTAAGCTGCTCATCATCAGCCAATCTGGATTGGGTGACCCTACCAGGAGAACATACTCCCGCCAACACAGCCTGATGAATCACTGCAACCTAGGCCCCCACACCACGTCAAGGTTACTACCATGTGGGGGAATAATAATAATAATAATAATAATAATAATAATAATAATAATAATAATAATAACAATAATAACAATAATAATAATAATAATAATAATTTTTTTTTTTTTTTTTTTTTTTTTCGTAGGTCGGTGGTGAAAACCTTTTATAGGTATCTTGAAGGGTCCGCACTTCAAGGGTATGTGAGACTCCCATGATCTTGTTCGGTCTAGTCACCAAATACACCACCTCCTTTTCCCACGGTGAAACCAACCCGGAACCGCTTTCGCATTACTTCAAGTTGGGCCGTGCTTGTTCCTTTTTTTTTAATTTTCTTTTATGATTCTTCTTCTAGGTCCTCTAAATATCTGAGCTCTTTCTTCCTGCGTAGTATTAATTCTATGTATTTAGCTATTGCATTCCATTTTTCTTGGTTTTCAAGCATTACAGAAATTATATTTTCTGATGTTAATTCTCCTACTGCTACTATTAAAGATTCTCTTTCTGTTTCTGCTAAATCACATTCGAAAAAAGTGTGATGCGCTGTGTCATGTGTTGCGCTGCAGTGACTGCATCCTGGATTCTTTACTTTGCCCATCTTGTAGAGGTAGGATCGAAAATATCCGTTGCCTGATAGGAACTGAGTGATGTAAAAATTTACTTCTCCATGGTGTCGGTTAAACCAGACTTCTACTTGTGGGATTAATCTAGCCGTCCATCGCCCGTGCTGATCATTACTCCAGTGTTCTTGCCATCTTGTCATCGTGTACCTTCTTTCCTCTGCTACAATGACATCTCGGCTCGTTGCTTGATCCCTTATATATATATTTCTTCGTTCTTGCGCTAGCAAATCAATCGGAATCACGCCCGCGATTACCATGACCGCCGAATGTGAAACTGTTTGATAGGAGCACGCGACTCGGAGAGCCCCTCTTCGTTGCACCGCTGCTATGCGTTTTTTACAATACCTCTTGTCCATCGCATGTGCCCAGATTTCAGCTCCGTATAGAAGGATTGATTCTGCGGTTTTCATAATGATTCGTCTTTTTTCTGGTTTGGGTCCTCCAATGTTTGCCATAAGTTTGCTTAGCTTGATTGTAGCTTCTGCTGCTTTATCTGCTACTTTTTGGATTTGTTGCCAAAATGTTAGCCTTGCATCAATAGTAACTCCTAAGTAATTTGTTGATTCTTTGGTCATTATTGTTTCTGGACCTACTTGCATTGGAATTATAGTTGGTATTCTTTTCTTAGTTAACATAACGATTTCTGTTTTTGCCGTTGCTAATTCTAATCTATGTTCCCTCATCCAACTATACACTCTTCTCATAACTTGATTCAGCCTAATCTGTGATTCTGCTATATCCCGTGCCGTTATAATAGCTGCTATATCATCAGCATAACCTACTAGCTGTATATTTTCAGGCATTTCCATACATAATAGACTGTTGTACAGAACATTCCATAGTTCTGGTCCTAGTATTGATCCTTGTGCTACTCCTGCCGTAAGATCCTTTATCCTCTTTCCATCTACCGTGTTGTATATCAATCTTCGCTCGCTTAAGTAATCTATTAGAACTTTCTGAAGGTACGTAGGTATAGTAAACTTATTTTGTAATGCGTCTATGATGTCAGTCCATCTTGCCGAATTAAAGGCATTTTTGACATCCAAGGTAACAAGTAGAGCTATTTTCCTCGAGTGATGTGTTTCCATTCGTGTGGCTTCCGCAGTTTCTGTTACCACCTTGATAGCGTCAACGGTCGACCTTCCCTTTCTGAACCCGAACTGTGTGTTCGCTAATCCACCAGCTGTATGAATTGCTGCTTGCAGTCTTGTTTTTATTAACCTTTCGAAGAGTTTCCCGGCCGTATCTAACATACATAATGGCCTGTATGACGATGCTGCTCTTCTTACTCCTTTAGCTTTGTCAATTAAAACCAGTCTTGCTTCTTTCCACCTTTTGCTGAATACTCCTTCTTTTAGGCAGCAATTATACATATTCAGCATCATTTGTGGATTATTCGAAGCTACTAACTTGATGACCTCTGCTGGTATTCTATCAGGTCCGGGGGCTTTCTTGTTTTTCATACATTTTACTGCATCTTCTAGTTCTATTTGTGTAAAAATTGGGGCTTCTCGTGGTTCTTCGTGCCTCTGCAATACATTTCTTCTAGGTGTGTTTACAATATTTTCCATAACGTCCGCTTCTAGCTGATTTGCTGATGCTGGTGCTCTGATTCTTTTCATTACAATTTTGTATCCAAGTCCCCAGGGATCATTGTTTACTTCTTCACACAAACTTTTCCAGTTTTTCATTTTACTCTTCTTTATTATAATTCGGAGCGTTTTTCTCGCTATTCTATATTCCTCTAGTTTGCTTGTTTCTGCTGCTCCATTTCTCTGTCGCTGTGCTATGCGGCGGAGACGCAAACATTTTCTTCTCAATTCCGCTATTTCTTCTGTCCACCAGTATACAGGGCATCTGTTTCTATTTCCAAACTTCTTGGGCATTGATTCTTCACAAGCTCTTGCGATGGTGTCCATAGTAACTTTCACCACTGCTTCTGCTCGTTCTCTGCCTGTTTCGTTCTGTGGCACTTGCATTACTCTTTCTAGATTTCTCCTTATTACACCGGCCATTTTTTCTTTATCCAGCTTATTGACGTTCCATGTACCTTCTCGCTGGTTGTTGCGATTTCTTTCTCTCCTTCTCGTGCATATTTCGAATTGTATATACTGATGATCGCTGCCAGTATAATCCTCTAGAACCATCCAGTTTTCTATGTTGTTAGGAAGTTCTTCTGTTGCTAGGGATATATCGGGTATAGTTTCGGTGTACCCGGGTCTCCTGAATGTGCTGGTATTTCCTGAGTTTAACACAATTAAATTTTGTCTTGCTACCATTTCCAAAATTTGCCTTCCCCTGTTATCTGTAACTGGCAATCCCCACTCCACTGCTTTAGCATTGAAGTCACCGGCGACTACTACATTTCCTCCTAGTTCTATTATCTTATCTTCTAATTGCTCCATTTTCTGTCGATATTCCTGTGCCGTTTGATTTGGAGTTAGGTAACAGCTTATTATTGTTTCTTTGCCGTTTGTGATCCATACAAACCCATTTCCGGCTCCATGGCTGTTAATTTGTATTTTCCCTTGATTTACTACCCAGATGGCTGCTGTACTTGTGACATCCGAGAACCAATTCTGATAATCTTTATTTTGGTACTGCTCGCTGATAATTACTATGTCGATATTCTTTTCTCGGACGAGCTGTAAAAGTAGATCATCGGCCGTTTTGCTCCTGTGCAAATTACCTTGTAAGAGCTTAATTATTTTTATGCTTTTTACTCTCCTCAAGTGCAGTTCGAAACACTCTACACAAACCGGATCCTGACACGTGCTCCAGACTTTCTGCTTTTATTTCTGCACACAAAAAGCACCTTGCCTTTTGTTTACAGTTTTTGACTGTGTGTCCTTTTTGTCCGCACTTGTAGCAGCAGTCTCTACGATCTTCATATTTGCATTGCCTCCTTAAGTGGCCGAAGTTAAGGCATTTGTAGCATCGCTTAACTTCTGTTCTCTCCCTAATTCTGCATCTGATCCATCCAATTTTTATTTTCGATGTTACCAGTAATTTTTTGGCATCGCTTTCTTCCATAACTACAACCGCAGTTATCTGCTCCGTGCCATTTGGTGCTGTCAAATGTATTTTGCATTCGACAACTTCCGTTAATTCCTTATTTATAGCCTTTTGAACTTCCTCAATGGTTGTTACACAATCCAAATGCTTCTTTTTTTCCTGGCAGTACTTTACCTTCGTTCGATCTGGGTTGTCGCTGCGCTGAAATTCTAGTTTGCACAAGTGTCCAACCACTTTCTTCTGCTTCTCTTCCTTTCTTGTATGCAGGAGGGGTGTCGGTTTGACCATGCTCATCTGCATAGATCTCTCTGCCTCGTTTCTTACCATTTGAGGAGGTTAATGCTGCATTTTGCTCTCCTATGCTGGGGACTTCGCTGGTATTTTTCGTTTGTTCCTTCCTTTGGGTTCTGCCTTCGAAAATTACTTCTATCGCTTCCTGTAACTTTATTAGGCCATTTTTGATGTCCATACTAATGTTTTTCTGCTTGGCAGCAGCTTGCAGCATGATTTCTGTCAGATGTTGTATTTTCTGAAGTTGCTGTTCATCCATATCTTCAGGGATTTTCCTTGATGTTTCAATTTGGGAAACTGATAATTTGTGTATACCTTCTTTCGGCGTTCCTCCATTTACCGTCTTTTCTGGTATGATGATCAGTTTCTTTTGCTGAAAACGCCTTCTTTTAGACATGTGTTGTACATATTCAGCATCATTTGCGGGCAAGTTTCCACCACGGCTTTGATGACTTCCGCTGGAATCCCGTCAGGGCCTGGAGCTTTCTTTGTCTTCATAGCTTTTGTTGCTTCCGCAAGTTCTTCCTGCGTGAAAGCTGGTACTTCCTCTGGTGAAACCATCACATCACTCCAGTTTCTTATCGGGTGCGCTGGGAATAAAATATCTACTATATTTTCCATCGAGCTCTCTTCGATTGAATTTATTGCTGTAGCTATTTTCAACTTCTTCATGACTATCTTGTATCCAAGCCCCCACGGGTCACTGTTTACATCTTCGCAAAGCTTTTTCCGTTCAACCTTTTTTGCTCAATTTTATGGTTTTCCTGAGTGTTTTACGGCTTATTTTATATGCTGCCATTTTTTCCGTTGCATCCGCTCTATTTCGTGATCGCTGTGCAATTCTTCGAAGATGCTGACACCTTCTTCGTAGCTCCGCTATTTCTTCATTCCACCAGTATACCGGTTTTCTTTTTGTAAATTTCCTCTTTCGCGGCTTTGATTCCTCGCAGGCTAGTATGAGTGCACTCATTGTCTGCTCTACCACTGCCTCAGCTTTTATCCTACCTTCTAGCTCTACACCTGCCTGCATTGTGTCACCTAGGCTATATCTAAGTGATTCACTCAATCTTCTAGTATCGAGTTTATTCACGTTATATCTAGAACTTTCCGTTGTGCTCTCGAATATCATTTCTTCTCTAATATTTATATTGAATGTAATGTACTGATGATCGCTCCCTGTGTAGTCCTCCATAAGTACCCAATCAGTAATAAATCCCGCTATATTCTGTGTAGCCAGGGAGATGTGCGGTATTGTTTCTGCGTACCCTGGTCGCCAAAACGTTGTTGTGCTTCCGGAGTTTATGATTATCAGCCCTTGTCTGGCTGCCATGTCTAAAATCTGCGATCCTCTGCTGTTCGTTGTGGGCATTCCCCACTCCACTGCTTTTGCATTAAAATCGCCACCAATAATTTTCTGCCCCTCTTGTTCCAATACTGCGTCCTCTAGATTCTCGATCATCTCCTGGTATTCCTGCGCCGTTTGGTTTGGTGTTAAATAGCAGCTTATGATGGTGAACTGGCTACTCTTAACCCAAACGAAGCCATTTCCGGCTCCATGTTCCAATGCGTGTATTTTTCCAGGGTTTGGGATCCAGATTGCCGCTGTGTCGGTGACATCTGAGTACCAGTTGTTTCTGCTCCGGTGGACGTACTGCTCGCTGATTATTAGAGCATCAATTTCTTTTTTAAGCGTGATCTGTGTTAAGAGATCATCTGCTACTCGACTTCTATGCATATTTCCTTGAAGGACTTTTATCATCTTCTATTTTTTCTATTTTTTCTGACTTCCTCAAGAGCTCTCCGAAATGCACTGCAGTCTTTCGTACCTGACACATGGCTCGTTGCCTTTGCCTTAATTTCCGTACACAGAATGCATTTCGCAGCTTGCGTGCAGCTTTTAATCTTGTGACCTTTCTGTCCACATTTATAGCACGTATCCTCTCGGTTAGGCTCTTTGCAGTCTCTTCTGAAGTGTCCAAAGTTCATGCACCTATAACAGCGCATTACTGGTGTTCTTTCCCGTATTCTACATCTGATTAGCCCTATTCTGATCTTTGCTGTCTTCAGGAGTTCCCTGGCGTCTTTTTCCTCCATTTCTATAATGGCCAGCATTTGCTCTCTCTTGTTCGGTTTAGTTAGGCTGAACCTACATTGGACTTCCTTTCCCAAGTCTCTATTAAGTGTTTGCTTGCACCTCTTCGCTTGTAGTGAGACTATCCAAGTCCCGTATCTCCAATGTTGTTTTGGCCGTTAGTTCTTTAACGTCTGCCATTTTCACTAGATTCTTTCGGAGTTCCTCCTTGATTTCCTCCTTTCCTTCTGCCTTATTGTTTAATTCCAGCAGAACCGCTCCGTTTTGTGTCTTCCGGATTCCCTTTATGTCGGCTTTGGAAGCGTCTGGGTTTACTCGCTCCCGTATTTCCCTCAGAATCTCAGCATATGTTTTGCCTTCGGTGGGCTTAATTATAATGGCCTCTGGTTGCGGCCTTTTAAACTGCCTACTCCTTCTTCTTCTCCTTCTCTTTCCTTCGCCGTTTTCTTTTTTCCCAGCACTTTGGCTGTTCGTTGCCCCTTTTTCCCTTGGGAGGCGTCGCTGTCTAGAAGTATCTCCTTCACCTGGCGGTCGGTTAAAGGTTTTATTTTTGTTGTTTTGGACGACTATCCATTCGCCTCCGCCTCGGTCTTCAACACTTTTCCTTTTTCTGGGTGGTGGGGTTTCTGTACAGCTTATAGGAGACCCCTCTAGCTCCCTTCCTCTCTTCTTTGGGCCTGCTTTCTAGCTTCAAGGGTGAGCTTTTTACGCTTTTCACTCTTGCAGTGACATATCACTTCTACCGCCTCTTGGAGCTTCAGCAGTCCGTTCTTAACCTCCATGCTAACGATCTTTTGTTTTGTGACTGCCGCCATCATCGTTTTTGTAAGCTCCTGAATCAGTAGGAGCTGTGTTTCTTCCTCTCTTTCAGGTTCTTTTTTGTGGCTGCATGCTTTTTCCTCTACTTGTTTATGCAAGCTGCTCATTGGCGTTTCCAGCATGAGATCGGTGGTTTGGATCTCCTCTGTATTCGCCGGTGTTCCTAGTTTCTCCTGTGCCTGTTCAGGACCGTGCAACGCCAGGGATGCCAGGGGAGATCTAAGCGTCTTCCCACTCCTCATGAATGGGGTCATGCCCATCCCTGCTCTTTCTTCCACTCTTCTATCTACTACTTTCTTCATGTTTTTGTTATTATTTATCTCCATTTTTTTCCCACGAGTATAGCGGCAATAGAAGGTCCACCACAGCAGAGGCCCGTTACTGTGGTAAGGTCAATAATACTCCCTGAGGTGACCTGGTATCAGGGAGGCTCCGTTATCGGTAGCTAAGTGTGTTACCCCCTTGCTACCAACTAGTCCACTGGGCACTGGTCGCATGACTTCACTGGATTAGCGGGTCGGTAGTAGTTTGTAAGCTGCTCATCATCAGCCAATCTGGATTGGGTGACCCTACCAGGAGAACATACTCCCGCCAGCACAGCCTGATGAATCACTGCAACCTAGGCCCCCACACCACGTCAAGGTTACTACCATGTGGGGGAATAATAATAATAATAATAATAATAATAATAATAATAATAATAATAATAATAATAATAATAATAATAATAATAATAATAATAACAATAATAACAATAATAATAATAATAATAATAATTTTTTTTTTTTTTTTTTTTTTTTCGTAGGTCGGTGGTGAAAACCTTTTATAGGTATCTTGAAGGGTCCGCACTTCAAGGGTATGTGAGACTCCCATGATCTTGTTCGGTCTAGTCACCAAATACACCACCTCCTTTTCCCACGGTGAAACCAACCCGGAACCGCTTTCGCATTACTTCAAGTTGGGCCGTGCTTGTTCCTTTTTTTTTAATTTTCTTTTATGATTCTTCTTCTAGGTCCTCTAAATATCTGAGCTCTTTCTTCCTGCGTAGTATTAATTCTATGTATTTAGCTATTGCATTCCATTTTTCTTGGTTTTCAAGCATTACAGAAATTATATTTTCTGATGTTAATTCTCCTACTGCTACTATTAAAGATTCTCTTTCTGTTTCTGCTAAATCACATTCGAAAAAAGTGTGATGCGCTGTGTCATGTGTTGCGCTGCAGTGACTGCATCCTGGATTGTTTACTTTGCCCATCTTGTAGAGGTAGGATCGAAAATATCCGTTGCCTGATAGGAACTGAGTGATGTAAAAATTTACTTCTCCATGGTGTCGGTTAAACCAGACTTCTACTTGTGGGATTAATCTAGCCGTCCATCGCCCGTGCTGATCATTACTCCAGTGTTCTTGCCATCTTGTCATCGTGTACCTTCTTTCCTCTGCTACAATGACATCTCGGCTCGTTGCTTGATCCCTTATATATATATTTCTTCGTTCTTGCGCTAGCAAATCAATCGGAATCACGCCCGCGATTACCATGACCGCCGAATGTGAAACTGTTTGATAGGAGCACGCGACTCGGAGAGCCCCTCTTCGTTGCACCGCTGCTATGCGTTTTTTACAATACCTCTTGTCCATCGCATGTGCCCAGATTTCAGCTCCGTATAGAAGGATTGATTCTGCGGTTTTCATAATGATTCGTCTTTTTTCTGGTTTGGGTCCTCCAATGTTTGCCATAAGTTTGCTTAGCTTGATTGTAGCTTCTGCTGCTTTATCTGCTACTTTTTGGATTTGTTGCCAAAATGTTAGCCTTGCATCAATAGTAACTCCTAAGTAATTTGCTGATTCTTTGGTCATTATTGTTTCTGGACCTACTTGCATTGGAATTATAGTTGTATTCTTTTCTTAGTTAACATAACGATTTCTGTTTTTGCCGTTGCTAATTCTAATCTATGTTCCCTCATCCAACTATACACTCTTCTCATAACTTGATTCAGCCTAATCTGTGATTCTGCTATATCCCGTGCCGTTATAATAGCTGCTATATCATCAGCATAACCTACTAGCTGTATATTTTCAGGCATTTCCATACATAATAGACTGTTGTACAGAACATTCCATAGTTCTGGTCCTAGTATTGATCCTTGTGCTACTCCTGCCGTAAGATCCTTTATCCTCTTTCCATCTACCGTGTTGTATATCAATCTTCGCTCGCTTAAGTAATCTATTAGAACTTTCTGAAGGTACGTAGGTATAGTAAACTTATTTTGTAATGCGTCTATGATGTCAGTCCATCTTGCCGAATTAAAGGCATTTTTGACATCCAAGGTAACAAGTAGAGCTATTTTCCTCGAGTGATGTGTTTCCATTCGTGTGGCTTCCGCAGTTTCTGTTACCACCTTGATAGCGTCAACGGTCGACCTTCCCTTTCTGAACCCGAACTGTGTGTTCGCTAATCCACCAGCTGTATGAATTGCTGCTTGCAGTCTTGTTTTTATTAACCTTTCGAAGAGTTTCCCGGCCGTATCTAACATACATAATGGCCTGTATGACGATGCTGCTCTTCTTACTCCTTTAGCTTTGTCAATTAAAACCAGTCTTGCTTCTTTCCACCTTTTGCTGAATACTCCTTCTTTTAGGCAGCAATTATACATATTCAGCATCATTTGTGGATTATTCGAAGCTACTAACTTGATGACCTCTGCTGGTATTCTATCAGGTCCGGGGGCTTTCTTGTTTTTCATACATTTTACTGCATCTTCTAGTTCTATTTGTGTAAAAATTGGGGCTTCTCGTGGTTCTTCGTGCCTCTGCAATACATTTCTTCTAGGTGTGTTTACAATATTTTCCATAACGTCCGCTTCTAGCTGATTTGCTGATGCTGGTGCTCTGATTCTTTTCATTACAATTTTGTATCCAAGTCCCCAGGGATCATTGTTTACTTCTTCACACAAACTTTTCCAGTTTTTCATTTTACTCTTCTTTATTATAATTCGGAGCGTTTTTCTCGCTATTCTATATTCCTCTAGTTTGCTTGTTTCTGCTGCTCCATTTCTCTGTCGCTGTGCTATGCGGCGGAGACGCAAACATTTTCTTCTCAATTCCGCTATTCCTTCTGTCCACCAGTATACAGGGCATCTGTTTCTATTTCCAAACTTCTTGGGCATTGATTCTTCACAAGCTCTTGCGATGGTGTCCATAGTAACTTTCACCACTGCTTCTGCTCGTTCTCTGCCTGTTTCGTTCTGTGGCACTTGCATTACTCTTTCTAGATTTCTCCTTATTACACCGGCCATTTTTTCTTTATCCAGCTTATTGACGTTCCATGTACCTTCTCGCTGGTTGTTGCGATTTCTTTCTCTCCTTCTCGTGCATATTTCGAATTGTATATACTGATGATCGCTGCCAGTATAATCCTCTAGAACCATCCAGTTTTCTATGTTGTTAGGAAGTTCTTCTGTTGCTAGGGATATATCGGGTATAGTTTCGGTGTACCCGGGTCTCCTGAATGTGCTGGTATTTCCTGAGTTTAACACAATTAAATTTTGTCTTGCTACCATTTCCAAAATTTGCCTTCCCCTGTTATCTGTAACTGGCAATCCCCACTCCACTGCTTTAGCATTGAAGTCACCGGCGACTACTACATTTCCTCCTAGTTCTATTATCTTATCTTCTAATTGCTCCATTTTCTGTCGATATTCCTGTGCCGTTTGATTTGGAGTTAGGTAACAGCTTATTATTGTTTCTTTGCCGTTTGTGATCCATACAAACCCATTTCCGGCTCCATAGCTGTTAATTTGTATTTTCCCTTGATTTACTACCCAGATGGCTGCTGTACTTGTGACATCCGAGAACCAATTCTGATAATCTTTATTTTTGTACTGCTCGCTGATAATTACTATGTCGATATTCTTTTCTCGGACGAGCTGTAAAAGTAGATCATCGGCCGTTTTGCTCCTGTGCAAATTACCTTGTAAGAGCTTAATTATTTTTATGCTTTTTACTCTCCTCAAGTGCAGTTCGAAACACTCTACACAAACCGGATCCTGACACGTGCTCCAGACTTTCTGCTTTTATTTCTGCACACAAAAAGCACCTTGCCTTTTGTTTACAGTTTTTGACTGTGTGTCCTTTTTGTCCGCACTTGTAGCAGCAGTCTCTACGATCTTCATATTTGCATTGCCTCCTTAAGTGGCCGAAGTTAAGGCATTTGTAGCATCGCTTAACTTCTGTTCTCTCCCTAATTCTGCATCTGATCCATCCAATTTTTATTTTCGATGTTACCAGTAATTTTTTGGCATCGCTTTCTTCCATAACTACAACCGCAGTTATCTGCTCCGTGCCATTTGGTGCTGTCAAATGTATTTTGCATTCGACAACTTCCGTTAATTCCTTATTTATAGCCTTTTGAACTTCCTCAATGGTTGTTACACAATCCAAATGCTTCTTTTTTTCCTGGCAGTACTTTACCTTCGTTCGATCTGGGTTGTCGCTGCGCTGAAATTCTAGTTTGCACAAGTGTCCAACCACTTTCTTCTGCTTCTCTTCCTTTCCTGTATGCAGGAGGGGTGTCGGTTTGACCATGCTCATCTGCATAGATCTCTCTGCCTCGTTTCTTACCATTTGAGGAGGTTAATGCTGCATTTTGCTCTCCTATGCTGGGGATTTCGCTGGTATTTTTCGTTTGTTCCTTCCTTTGGGTTCTGCCTTCGAAAATTACTTCTATCGCTTCCTGTAACTTTATTAGGCCATTTTTGATGTCCATACTAATGTTTTTCTGCTTGGCAGCAGCTTGCAGCATGATTTCTGTCAGATGTTGTATTTTCTGAAGTTGCTGTTCCTCCATATCTTCAGGGATTTTCCTTGATGTTTCAATTTGGGAAACTGATAATTTGTGTATACCTTCTTTCGGCGTTCCTCCATTTACCGTCTTTTCTGGTATGATGATCAGTTTCTTACTTCATTTAGTGAGTTCGGCTGATGCTCCTTTAATTGGAGAACGAACTATTTTGTTGCTTCTTTGAAATGGGTAACTTCCCATTTTTGGTTGCTGCTTTTGTTTCTTCTGTTCTTCGGTAACATATTTAACACTTAGAGGCCCGCATACCTCTAAGCGCCGGTTGCTAGCCGGGTCATTTGGCACAGATTTATTTTTTTTGCAATAAGCGATCCCCCCCAGAATCCGTGGGATCGGCCTCCTTGGAGGATGGATTCTCTAGCATAGCTAGATTACCACCTGGGGTATTTATATATATTGTTTTATCCATTGCATATTTATAAACTGAGTCTTTATGGAGTTACTCATCTCCGTTTTTAATTCCGGCCGCTCCTAACATGGAGTACAGAAGCCGACCAAGTCGCCGCTAGCTACGAATACGCGCTTGGATTTCGAGCATTTCGGGCTTGTACGAGTAATACACGCCCGTCCTGCACCAACTTGTTTTATTTAGTTAGAGCGCCAAATATTCGCTTTTACCCTATCTCGTTAGCCATACTAAGTATGTTACCAGGAGGTGCCCGGCAGATAACTATGTTACCTACCTTCGAGGCGGTGAGATTAGGATTTGCTGGCAGAGCTGATAACTACAGTAGGCGTTTCCCAGACGTCCGTTGGTAGAACGTTTGTCTGAGACCATATACCAGCCTTTACCTCCCAATAATAATAATAATAATAATAATAATAATAATTTTTTTTTTTTTTTTTTTTTTTTTTTAGAAGGGAAAATCCTTTATGGATGAAGGGCGCACGTGCGTCCAACAAATGTCGGAGTCTCCCATATTGGGCATACCGACTAAAAAACCTCCCGCTCTCCACGGACACTAGCCTGGAACCGTTTGTCACATAACTTCGGGCTAGCCAAAGTCTGTAGGTTGGACCTCTGTGGTGCGAGGTCCACCTTCTTTTTCCGCAGTATTTTCTGCGCAAAGAGTGACAAACTGTCCCACGCTCCCCTACCCTGTAAAATGTGGCCCACCACTGTGTCCGGAGAGAACCGCGGTACAACTTCCCTTAGCTGCATACGCTCTCGAGCCCACCTTTCACAGATGAAAAAAGTGTGCTCAGCACCATCGTGCATGTGGCAATATATGCACTCCGCTGAACGTGCCTTCCCCATCTTGTGCAGATAGGCGCGAAAGTATCCATGTCCACTCAGCAGCTGAGTGAAGTAGTAATCTACCTCTCCATGTCGTCGTTCTACCCATAGGGTAACGTACCCGATGAGCCGCCTCGTCCATATCCCTCGTTCCTCCAGTTCCCAGTTCTCCTGCCATTGCCGAAGCGTGCGATTCCGCTCTTCCTTCTGCACTGACTCTATATTTCCTTCGGCCTTTCTCCGGTATATCGCCTGACGCTCCCTTGCGAGTAGGGCAATTGGAATGACGCCAGCGATAACCAGGACAGCTGGCTCCGAGACAGTTCTGTAAGCAGACGCCACTCGCAACGCTGGCAGCCTTTGGACCCGACCTTATCCGATAGCACTCCTTTGCGAGAGCATGACCCCATATCTCGGCACCATACAGCAAGACTGATTGGACCGCAGACATCAGTAGCCGCCTCCGACTCGATCTTGGTCCACCTATGTTGGCCATCAATCGAGCCAGCGCCATGACACCATTTGCGGCCCTGTCAGCAGTCTTCTTGATCTGCTCAAAGTAATTTAGCCTGCTGTCAATCATGATGCCGAGATATTTTACCGCCCGTCTTGTCTGCACCTCTTCTTCGCCGATGCGCATCTGGAGCTCAATGTTCATCCTCCTTTTTGTCAGCACTACGACCTCCGTCTTGCTCAATGCCAACGACAGTCCGCGGCTGTCCATCCAAGAAAGGATGGACCGCATGATCTGATTGAGCTTCAATTGGGCGAGTTCCACGTTTCGCGCTGCTATCAGCAACAAACTGTCGTATGCGGCATTCCAAAGGTCGGGACCGAGGATTGAACCTTGTGCTGCACCTCCAGAGACAGTGATACTTCCTTGTCCTTCAGTCGTATCGAAGAGTACTGTACGGTCGTCAAGGTAGTCGCTGATCATTCCTAGCATATATTCCGGAACACGAAATTCCTGCTCTAGACCTTGGAGCATGTCGCTCCATCTGGCCGAATTAAACGCATTTTTCACGTCTAAAGTCACAAGGAGGACTATACGACGTGAGAAATGGTTCTGGTCCTCGGCCCTGCTCATCGCAGATGTGACTTCCACAATGGCATCTGCTGTGGAACGACCAGCCCTGAAACCGTACTGACGCGGAGACAAACCTCCAGCTGCCTCGATGGCAGACAACAGCCTTGGCTTGAGTAACTTCTCAAGAACCTTTCCCGCAGTGTCCAGCATGCAGAGCGGACGGTATGAGGAAGGTAGCTCCGGGTCTCCTTTCTCCTTGCTGATTAGTACCAGCCTAGCTGTCTTCCAACACTTGGGGAAAAATCCCGCTGAGAGACAAGCATTGTACATACTCAACAGAATATTCGGATTATACCGAAAAACCAGCTTTAATATCTCTCCTTGGATACCGTCTGGACCTGGGGCCTTCTTGACCTTGAGAGATTGGATGGCCACTTCCAGCTCCTCCATTGTAAACGGGGAAGCGCCATCCCGGTTGTATACTCTAGCACCTCGCTGGAGATGCACTGGAAAGAGGGCATTAACTAGGCGCGTTGTGGTCCGCATGTCCATGGGCGGAGGGCTTTTCAGTGCCCCAATTTTCTGGGTTACAATTTTGTAACCTAAGCCCCATGGATCTGAGTTTATATCCTCTCTCAGTGCTTCCCAGCATCTCGCCTTGCTGTGATTGATTGCACGTCGCAACTGCCGCCTTTTCTCCTTGTGATCCGAGGAGCTGATCCTAACCTCCTCCTCCGTTCTAGCTCTCTGAGCCTTTCTCCGCAGTCGGAGACAATCTCTCCGGAGGTCAGCTATCTCGGCTGTCCACCAGTACATTGGCTGTTTTCCATGAGGAATTCGCCTCCGAGGCATTGAGCTGTCGCAGGCTAGGGTGATTTGACGCAGAGTGGCATCAACCAACGGCCCTGCCTGGTGAGGGGTTGCAGGCTGCCCCCCGACCTGCATTTGGACACCTCCCCGGATGATCGCTGCAAATACCGCTTCGTCAATTCTCCCCATGTTCCAGCGCTGTGGTCTGCTATTTATTGTTCTTTGGAGTTGCCGCCTCTCACGGACCACGAATAAATTTACTGATGGTCACTGCCCGTGTAGTCCTCGATCACATGCCAGCCTTCGACCAAAGCGGTCAAGCGCTCACAGGCAAAGGTTACGTCGGGATTGGTTTCTGAATACCCCGGTCGACGAAAAGTAGATGTCGAGCCGACATTCAGAACAAGTAAACCGGTTCTGGATGCCAACCCTAACACCTCGCTTCCCCTTGAGTCAGGGTAGGGCATTCCCCACTCGGTTGCCTTAGCGTTGAAATCGCCACCAATCACTACGCGACCCGTCGTG
>OZ012682.1:23382859-23570359 GCA_963942445.1 Argyra leucocephala
ATTTGTTTCAGTAATAATGTTGGTAATTAGTGTTTGGTTTTCGATTCTTATTTAGACACAGTCTAAGGCATTTTCTTTCGAAAATCCTTAACTTTTCCATTAGCGATGCGCTAATATTATACCAAATTGGTGATCCATAAGTCAATATTGGTCTAATTAATGACGTGTAAGAGGAAGTTTTAACTTTGTTTGAAAGTAACCTAGAGTAAAAAATATGTTTTGCCGCCATAAATGCTTTATTTGCTTTAAGAATCTGATATGATCACCAAATCTTAAGTTTTGATGTAGAGTAACCCCCAGGTATTTAGCATTCTTTTGGTTATGAATTCTAGTCCCGTCTGGCGCTCGTAACGAAAATTGTTTCCAACTATGACGAATGTCTCGGTTTACTTTGTCTACCGTATTTCGGAATAGAATGACATTACATTTATTAAAGTTAATTTTTAATTTACAAAATTTACAGTAGTCAATGATAATGTTAAACATGTTCTGAAGGTTTGTTTTGCAATTATTCATTTTATTATTACCCACATAAATAATTATGTCATCTGCATAGGCAACATTATATGCAAAATAATTGAATTGGTTTAGTTTATCTAATAATTCGCTGACGTATATATTAAATAGTATGGGCGACTTTACTACGGTTCCTTGTTACAATTCATTAACAATTTTACAAGTTAATGCAGAGTTTATTTTACCATTTGATGTTACAAAAGACTTATTGCAGATCATGTCAGTTATAACTTTAATTAGATGGCAAGGTAGTCTGTAGTTTATTAGTTTATAAATCAGACCATTAAACCACACTGTATCGAAAGCTTTCTCTAGAACTACTAAGCAAGCTTCTACACATCTTTTCCCATTTAAGTGGCAGCAAATATCGTGACTTTAATTATTGCGTAATCGTAATAACGTGACTTTAATTATTGCATGAATAGTTGAATGTTGGTATCTGAAACCGAATTGGTTACATGGAACTATTTGCTTTTTTTCTATTTCAGTATTTAACATATCGTTTATGAGTGTTTCGTAGACCTTACTTATGTTAGGCATTACACTTATAGTTGTTAAGATCAGTGCTTATTTTTAGGGGTTTTTTTATCGCGATTACTTTACCTGTTTTCCAATATTTTGGAAAGTATGATAGGTTTAAGGCATTGTTAAATATAATACAATACAAAATAAATTTATATAAATATAAATTTTTTAAAACCTTTAAATCATTTTACTTTTAATAAAAAGAACAAGTTCGATTTATTAATTAATATTCAATCAAGATACATAGATATTTTATATCACCATTGTATCTATAAATATTATTATTATTTGTGTTAACAAACAAAGTTATTTACAAACCCTAATTTTTCATTTGATTGACTTTATAACTTATTTTTTTTTTTCTGTTACTTCTCGTGGGAGCATAGGGCATCAACTTGCCTCCTCCATTGTTCTCTATTGTACGCAATGGCCTTTATCTCCTCCCAAGTTCGTCCATATCTTATTACCTCAGAAGTCGCAGTCCGACGCCAGGTGTTGTTGGGTCTTCCTCGCCTTCTGCTCCCTTGGGGATTCCATTCTAGGGCCATTCTTGTTATATTATTTGATGGTTTTCTTAGAGTGTGTCCTATCCATCTCCATTTTCTGCGCTTAATTTGATGCATTATCGGTTCTTCACCTGTTATCTGCCATAAGTCCTTATTGCTGATGGTGTTTGGCCAGAATATTCTGCATATTCTTCTTTGGCATTTGTTCGCAAATACTTGAAGTTTTTGACTGATGTTATTTGTCGTCATTCAAGTTTCACTGCCATACATAAGTGTTGACATTACACATGCTTTGAATATTCTAATCTTTCTTTTTCTAGTTATTTGGCCATTCTTCCATATTGGACTTAGTTCACCGAACGCAGCTCTGGCCTTACGTAGTCTGTTGTTGACATCTGCTTCTGTACCTCCGTTTGTTGTTAGAATGTTACCTAGGTAAATATATATTATATATTACAATAAGTCAATAATACCCTGTGAGTTATAAAATTCAACCAACAAAAAATTAATGGTAAAATGTAATTTTAACAAAATAAATTTATATAAATATAAATTTTTTAAAACCTTTAAATCATTTTACTTTTAATAAAAAGAACAAGTTCGACTTATTAATTAATATTCAATCTTGATACATAGATATAAATAGGGATATAAAATATTTGATGATTTAGATCTATTTTCTATTTGCTCATGAACCTTTTCTAAAAAAGACCCTAGGACGTTAAATTTATCTAATGGGTGCGAAATAGTATAATTTGCATTATCATCTTTAAGTATTGAGGTGCGATCTATTTGAGCTCTATTAAGTATATTTGTTTGATTTGGTTGTAGTTTTATTTCTTTTGTCGTATTCGTTTTTTATTTAAAAGAAATTTTCTAATCTCAGGCCAGGCGAACACTTGGCGCAATATCTAAGTAAATCGATTTGGTTAGCACGTGCGCGGACGCGATTTATGGTAATGAAATTGTGAGTGCCGGCACAAACACAAAAAAAAAAAAAAAATCCAGAAGCGTTTGACCTAAAATAGGCGGCTCCCTGGTCTGCAGCTGATCCCAGAGGGGCGGCAGTTAAAATCACCTGGCAGGAGGTATAAAATGCAACATAAAAACAAATAATAATGTATAGTCTAAATAACAAAATAAACTCGGTAGGGATATCTACCAAAGTGTCGGCAGAGACCACGGTTGCCGGCGAGGGCTTGGCTGAATGTACTAGACTTTCAGATGAGTCACCAGTGGGAAACAACAATTTAGACAAGCTGATTAACCCTTTTAAAAAGAGTGCGAGGGTTCCAAGGTCGCCATCAAGGATGACCGAGCCAATAATTGATATACGGAGTCAAAATAATAAAGAACCAAATGAAAACCATATACTCCAAAAGAGGCTAAGCGAAATAGAGGCATTATTTATGTCACTAAAAAAGAAGTTTCGGCATTAAGAGCAGAAAACGAAGCTTTGAAAAAAAGAGAAAAACGTAATGCACCAAATGAAATCATCCAGCAAAAAGAATATTTCACGGATGAAGATGAATTGAGCAGAGAAACTGACTCGCTGCTCAAAAAAAACAAAAGATCAAATAAAAAAAGAAAAGCTACTTCTTCACCTGAAGTTGAATCGTCACCATCTCGTTTAACAAAAACCTGTGAGGAAAAAAACTCCAAAACAACTGAATTTGTGAGTAAAAGGAAAACCAAAATTCCACCTCTAATCATAAGTAACATAAATGATTTCAAACCATTAAATAAAATGCTGCAAGCTAAAAATATGAAATATGAAATAAAAATGCTAAACAATAAGCAGCTGAAAATAAATCTGGAGACGGAAATGGATTATAGAAATCTAGCTAAAGATCTCAATGATACCAAATACGAATGGCATACTTATGAAAGCAAAATAAATAGACCAATAAAAGTCATGGCACGCGGCTTGCACCAATCTTGCATGCCAGAAGATATAATAAGCTTCATAATACACAATTCAATATCATCAATGCAGTAAATATGATAAAAAAAGTCAAGGGAAATGATAAACAGGTAACTGTTAAACTCCCAATTTTCATGCTTACCTTTGATAGTAAGGAAGACATGAAAAAAATTTACGAAATCAATCATATTCAAAACAAGATAGTTTATATTGAACCTCTGAGAAAAAGCAAAGATATTCCTCAGTGCAAAAGATGTCAGCGTTATAATCATACGCAGAAATTTTGTAATAGGGAGCCTATATGTGTGAAATGTGCTGGTAAACATTTAACAGCAGAATGCGATAAGCTGAAAACTTCACAGCCAAAATGCTCCAACTGCCAAGAGTCTCATCCAGCAAATTACAGAGGATGTCTTAATGCCAAAGAACTTCAGAAAAGGAGAAACTCTGTTTACCCAAAATTAGTTCAAAAGCAACAACCAAGAAAATTTATATCAAAGAAAGTAATAAAGGGAGTAACTTATTCTGCCATAGCAAAAGGCAAAAACAATGAGGATGTCTACCAAAACAATAAAAATATGAAAAAATCGAGATTTCACTGCTGATGAAACACCTCGAATAGCTTATTCAAAATCAAATGCATCAAATGCAAATAATCAAATGCATCAAATGCAAATAATCAAACGCCGAGAAGAACTCGTTCGTCAAACAATCAAATGCCGAGAAGAGCTCGTTCAACAAATACGAAATTGATTCCAAAAAAAGGAACAGCACGGAACTATATTAAAAAAAATGGAAAGACTAATGAGTCTGGTAGATAGAATCTCACTAAGATTAGATAACTTGGAAAGTAGGTATACTGTTAAGTATCCTGATATGCCACATAACTCAATTAGATAATGAATAAGGACAAAATCACTATATGTACTTGGAATGCGAATGGCATTAACAACAAAAAACAAGAATTGGAAATGTTCCTAAACTTACGAAACATAAAAAAATCAAAAAAAATCAGCCCTAGATATCCGGTGTAAATCCTTAACATGGTAAAAGAGAAACGAAAAGCGAGAAGGAGGTGGCAACAAACGCGTGACCCATCCAGCAAAACGGATCTTAATAATAAAAGTCAGGAGCTAAAGAGAGAAATAAAGAAATTAAATGGTAGACCTCTGAATTATTACCTAGAAAATTAAACAGCTACTAAAGAAACAAATTATTCTTTATGGAAAGCTAGGAGTAAAATGAATAAGTCTATTGTGCATTCTGCACCACTGAGGAAAAATGATGGCTCATGGGCAAGGAGCGATAAAGAAAAAGCTGACACTTTTGCAGATCATCTCGCTGAAATTTTTAAGCCCAATGAAATGAACACTGTTATTGATCTAACTGAAATATATAACCATGAAGATATAAATATTCCCTTAATAAGTCGAAAAGAAGTAATTAAGGAAATAAAAAACCTAAAATTAAATAAAGCCTCAGGTTTTGATTTAATAACTTCAAATGTGCTAAAAAATATACCCAACAAAGTTCTCACACTCTTGGTATATATAATGAATGCCTGTATTAAGCTTAAACACGTACGTAGTATATGGAAAGTTGCCGAGATAATAATGATCCAAAAACCAGGAAACCCTGCTAACGACACCAAATCCTACAGGCCAATATCTTTGCTCCCTACAATATCAAACTTGTTTGAAAAATTACTATTGAGAAGGATTCAACCACTCATAGACAACAGGAATATAATACCTAATCACCAATTTGGGTTTAGGCAAAAACACTCAACAATAGATCAAGTACATCGAATAACAGACATTATAGAAAGGGCACTGGAAAATAAACAAATTTGTTCTTCAGTATTTCTAGATGTAGCCAAGGCTTTTGATAAAGTTTGGCATGAAGGACTCATCAAAAAGCTATGTTGTTTGCTCCTTAAAAATTATGTTGAATTATTTTCATCATATCTCTCAAATAGAGTTTTTCGAGTTAAAAATGAGAATGAATACTAAGAGATATAAAAGCTGAAGTACCGAAAGGGAGTATACTGGGTCCAATTTTATATTTGTTATACACCTGTGATATACCCGATGTAGAAAATATAAAAATAGCAACCTTTGCAGACACAGCGTTGATGGCAGTTGGTTCTACTATAGAAGAAGGTACAAACAAACTGCAAAAAGCTAATGACGAAATTTCCAACTGGTGCAAAAAATGGAAAATTAAATTAAATGAAGCCAAATCTAGTCATGTAAACTTCACCTATAAAAACATAGTAACTCCTCTCTCAGTTAAAATTAATGATGTCGTGATTCCATACGAGAATAAAGCTAAATATCTTGGCATAACCTTGGATGCAAAACTGAAATGGAAAGAGCATGTTAAAATCAAAAAACAAGAACTCCAATTCAAATATAGAGAAATATACTGCCTGATTGGGCGGAATTCTACGGTCTCGACCTATAACAAAGTTTTGATGTATAATCAAATATTGAAGCCAGTCTGGGCATACGGTATTCAAATATGGGGATGTGCTAAACAAATCCATATTCAAACCATACAAACGTTCCAAAATAAGGTACTGCGCAACATAGTCAATGCTCCATGATATGTTCGCAATGCCGATATTCATCGAGATCTGTAGATCTCATCTATAAAAGACGAAATAATGAAATGCGCTGCACGGCATAAAACTCGTCTGATCCAACATGTCAATACCGAAGCTTCTAGCTTAATTGACAATCAAAACTTTGTGAAGCGACTAAAACGAACAAGACCACTTGAGTTAGGTTAAAACCTTTTATCTATTAAAACCTTATTGGATTTTGGTAGATCAAAGGTAACTTAGTTTCTTTGAGTTAAATGTAAATTAATGGTTAGTCTATAAGACTAGTTTTAATGTTGCAATAATGATAGGAGTTTTTAGTGGGTTAAAGTCCCACAGTCCATCAAACTGCCTTCCCCGGTAATAGGTAGTCCCTGAAGCCTCTTTCGATGATTTACTACTATCTGGAAAGAAAAAATAAATCTCAGGCCTCTTATTTGAATTATTTTGTATATTAAACTTTTTAATCCTATTTGACCAGTATTCATTAATGGATTTATTTAAATTTTGTTTAATTAGTGTGCTAATATTTTGAATTATACTCTTAAGGATTAATATTTCATGATGATTAATGTTCAGATCCCGCCTATAAATTCTATTGATTTTAGATATGGTTTCACTTTTTTTTGTTTTTTGATATATTATCAACGGGTTTAAGTATTTGTCCCATATGGGTTGTTCCCATAGTTTATTTTAGGTACAATTTCTATTATTGTACTTGCTATTATATTTTCGATATTAAGTAGATGGTGGTCTATTTCATGTAGTTAAATTTTTATTATTGGCTATCTCACTATGGTATTTTGTGTTGAAATTTTTATCTAAAGTTTGCTTAAACTTTTTCCAGTTAGTTTTACTAAAATTATGAATGTTATGTTCGTTTTCATCAAAAAATGTATTGCTCATCGATATTAATGATCATTATCATTTCAATAGCGTGAAATGTGGTCACTATTGAAAGGACGTGTTGGCAATTTGTTGTTTTGAAGATTAACTAAGGTCAATCTACAGTCTACTATACATAAGCCTAAATATGAATTTCCTCTTGGATAAGAAGGAAAGTCTGAACCAAATAGAGATGTTTTAAAAGTATATTATTGTTATCAAACCAGTCCTTTAATTGAACTCCTCTTGTGTTATTTATATCATTAAACCAATCTTTGTGTTTTGCATTTAGATCTCCACATATCACAAAGTAAGTTGGTAAGTTATCAAGCTTTAGTATATTGAATAATTTGTCAAATTCTTCAATAAATTTTGAATAATTGCGCTGTGAGGCATATCCTGAAATTATTAGAATTTTTTTGTTGGTGGAAATTTTAAATCAATTGTTTCATATTTAATTTTTTTTTTATTAATATAGCTGCCCCGCCACCTTGAATGGCATCTGGTCTATCTGATCTTATTAAATTATACTCTTTAAACTGTAAAGAGTGTTTGTTATTAAGTTTTGTTTCACACATACACATAATATCTGGGTTCTTGTCATTTATAAAATCTAAGAGAGAAAGTCTTTTATCGTAAGAAATAATAGAATTGACATTTACTGTTATTATTTTTAGTTGTGTTAGAGGAGATGTATTGTTGTTCATTTTGAATGTTCAGATAATTATATAAGTTATAATGCTTGAAGAAATAGATAAATATATAAGTTATAATGCTTGAAGAATGTAGATTTAATTTAGAGTCTATACTATTTATTTTGTTATTTATATCAAGTATTGAATTTTTAATTTCTAATAATAAATTGTTAGAATTACTTTGTACATTATTACCTAATTGGTTGGTGAAAAGATTTGAAAATGAAATATTTGGATTGATATAATTTGGGATACCTTTTTGTATTGCTTTACTTTCCTTTTGGATATTTTTTTCTTTTTTTCCATATTGTTTATTCTTTTTTCATATTCTGGGCACCCAGTGTAAGAAGCACGTGTCCAAAGTTTTTGCATAGAATACAAAATAGTATATTTTTGTCATCATCTTTTTTAATTGAGCATGTGTTTAGAGGGATGATATTTTCCACATTTCACGCGCCTAAATTGCTTGTGGCAATTTGTTGCTGTATGCGAAAAGCGTTGACACTTTGTACATTGAGTTATTGTTGATTTTTTGAGTTTTTCCCAATATAAAATTTGATGGTCTAAGTATTTAATACCGTAAATTTTTGATATCAAACTATCTGTTGATGCTTGTATAATATAAATTAGGAGCAATCTATTGCTCTCTATTGCTCTTTTTGTGGTTAATCTGGAGACTTTTTCAAAGCACAGATTTTCAATGTTTAGTTCTTTAAGAAGTTTTTAAATTTCTTCCTCTTCATATTTTCCATCTGAACCTTTTAGTATTATAGTTTGTTTTTTTTCCAATTTTGGAGTGTAGGTATAAAAATTTGATTCAGATTTAATTAATGTTTCTTTAATTTTCTGAACATTTTCTAAACTACATGTATATATGATATATTGCTGGTATCTTATTTTTTTAATTAAAAAGTCTTTGATTTTTAAATTTTCTATTATTGCTTTTTTTAAAAGATTGATATCATCCATATGAACATTTGATGGCGGCATTTTGTTTCTATTTTGTTTTTCTGTTGGGTGGTTAGATTTATTTATTGGGAATGCATAATTTGCTGTCTCTTTCATATTTTCTTGTTCATTATTTTTGTTTTTTTTTCGATGGGCATTCAACGAATGTGTCTTCATTCTGTTCTTGTTCTTGTTCAATATCTTGGATTAAAATGCTTTGCCAAGTATCCATGTTGATATTTTTGATTTCATTTTCATGTTTTTTTAATAATCCATTTTCAAAAACATTTTTTTTAAATGAATCAAGTTCATTTCTCAAACTAATATTTATATTTTTTAACTCATTATTATAACTTTTTAGTCTATTTAGTTCTTTTTGTTCATGTGAACTTAGGTTAGGTTTTATATTACTAACCACGTTTTTAAATTTTTTACTTTTAACCATTGTAAATGCTTTTCCAGATGTTTTTATTTTTTTTTTTTTGGAATTAATTGTTTTATTTCACGGTTTTATTTTGGGCCGAAACCCTAGTATGAAATATTAATTTAATTATTATTATTTTAGTTATACTATTTTTATTTTAAGACAAAGTTATTTTTGCGTGCTCTCTCTGTGAAAGCTTTCAAGAAACTTCCGACGAGAGATCTTGTTGTTGAAGATTATTGAATTTTTGTGACAGTTATAAGCTCTGTCAGTTGATTTTGAAGTTATTGTAAAAGAAAAAGTAAAGTCACGTAAACTTGTAAACAAACCGGTGATTATATAATAATTTTTATAATTTGCGGTTTTTCAATTTTCGCGGTTTTTATTCACGTACGCGTCCTTTTCTTCTTTCTTGTAACTAATAATTAAACTTGACTTGGAATATTGAACGTCTACTCCGTCGAAGGTAGATATTAATATATAATTTGAAAATAAATACTGAAGTATTTATTGTAAATAATGATTCCATGCCTGTGCCATTATTAATTGGACGAGATGTTTTGGATTTGCCTGGTATGAAGTTAATTAAAGAGAACGGAAAGCTGACTTTAGAACGAAGTATTAAATCGAAAGTTATTGAACGTAAATTTAATTTTGAAAGCTTGGACGAGAACGATATTCAATGTGGAAGGCTGAACAATAATGAACGAAATTCTCTATTTAAAATGTTGGACGATAATAAAGAATTATTTCCAGAAGATTTGAAAGATTTAGGTGTAACTGATCAAATGGAAATGACGATTGAATGGACAGATGATAAGTTAGTCCAACAGAAAGCATACCGCGTACAGTTTGCAAAGAAAGAAAATATTGACATAATGGTTGATGAGTTGATTAAAAATGGAATCCTTATACCATTTAAATCAAATTATTCAAGCCCTTTTCTTTTAGTTAAAAAGAACACATTTGAAGACCGTCTGTGTATTGATTATCGACTTTTAAATTAAAAAACGAAGAAAGAGATATATCCTACACCTAATATTGAAGAGGATTAACAAATAGCGGGTTCGTACAAATATTTTACAAGCCTTGATTTGAATGGTGGATACTATCAGATCCCAATAAAAATGGAATGTCGCAAATATACCGCTTTTATAACTCCAAAAGGATTATTTGAATTCATCCGTATGCCATTTGAGTTGAAGAACGCGCCGACTGTATTTCAGCAGCTAATGTTGAAGTTTAGGAAAAACAATTGAATATTCGGGTCACCACATTTCTCCGAATGAAATATCCCTGGAACGTTGAAAACTGAAGCTGTAAAGAATTTTAAACAGCCAAATAACGTCAAGGATATTAGACGATTTCTAGGACTGTGTAGCTACTTCAGAAAGTTTTTTAAAGATTTTTCGATTATTGCATAAAGATGTTAAATTTAATTGGACCGAAGATCAAGAATTTTTGAACGACTTTTGAATCACTTGAACGATTTATATTTGAAGGCAAGACTATAAAATGCCTTCGATTGTATATTTATTATTAGGATTATATTGTTTGAATCAAAACCATGCTCCATTTAGTGCTAGTTTAAGATTAACTTTATTTAAAAATTTTCATTCTATTTATACAAAATTTTGGTTCTTAAAATCTACTAATACAATTAAATATTTATATTTTAACAAAAATTATTATTATTCAATTTACATTACATAGTATTGGATATTTTTAAAAGTCAATATATTACAATTAGGTCAGAAATATCCAAATACTTTCTTTAATATTTATTTATAAATATTCTTAAAATATCTATTGAAACATATGTAATACATTATGCTAATATGAATATGACTACACACATTTATAATGCATTATTAGTTATGTTTTAATTGCATGTGACATATGCGAAAGTAACATGATCCTTGTTCATTTTTTTCTTTAAAAATAAAATTCAAAACAATTTTAAAAATAAACTCAGCATACTTTTGTTTAGTTACAAATTTGTTAATTTATGAAATTGGGTAATAAACAATGCAATATAGGAAATTGCCTTTGTTTTACATAAGCTTGTATTGTTTAACAAAGATTTGTGATGTTAAGAATTTTTATGTATATATTTTAGACTCTTATTGGATTCATGTACAATGCCATAGATGTACTACACTAAAATTTTTAATACAAATTTATGTTCTAAAAATATAAATTAATTTTATATGTGTATCTACTTTAATAATTATTTTAGTTTTTAAATTGTTATTATGTAATTCTATTTTCTTATTATCTATAATTACAGTACTATTTGAACCATTTTGAGCAATGATTTTATATGGACCTTTATACGGTTTATCAAGTTTCTTTTTATTTCCTATTTTAATATATACATTCATTTATTTTAAAATTTGATATGTTTACATTTTTTTGTTTTGTACTTCCTTCTACTTTAGCATTAATTAAATTTTTTTTTGCTTTACTATGAGCATGTGCTAATTTTAATTTTATTTCATTTAAATAATCACAAATGTTATGTATATTCCATTATTATTATTTAATATTTCAGATGGTAATGTACTTATTTGACCATATACAAGTTCAAATGGGGAATATTGAGTTTCTGTATGAGGTGTTGAATTATAGTAATATGTATAATAAGGTAGTAATTCATCCCAATTCTCTTGTCGATTGACGTTTATCAGATATTCGTTTAACACTCTGTGGTTTCATTCTAGTGATCCAAGTGTTTCATGATGGTAAGGTGTTGACGTAACTTTTTCTGTATTCAATAGTTTGCAAATGTTTTTTCACAATTCATTTGTGTTTTCAGTTCCTTTGTCGGTTTTTAACTTTTTAAAACAACCATATTTTGGTATAAATGTTTCTATTATGGTTTTTGCTACAGATACCGCATCTCTAGTCTTCATCGGAAATGCTTCTACAAACTTTGTTAGTTTGCATTGTATTTATCGTATCGCATTATATATCATTGATATTGTATGAAAAGATTATCCGGAGTGTCAGTTATTATTAGTTTGTCTCTTGTGTTTAATTATTTTTGTGTTATGGCAAGTTTCACATTCGTTGACGAATTTTTTAACTATTTTGCTAAAATTTTTCCATATGTACTTTTGTTTCAGTTTATTTATGCATTTTTTATTCCGCAGTGACCACCCAATAATGTGTTGTGATGGTCTTTAATCAAATTTTCCATTTCGATTTTATCTTTTATTTTTTTCGGAGGTGTATATAATATGATGTCTAGACCTACTCTAGATCTACTATTTTACCTCTGATAATGATTCTTCGTTATATTCTACAATAATTTTATTTTTTTCTATACATATATCGACGTCTTTATTATTTTTAAATTCATCTTTATGAAGGTAGCTAGTCTCAATATTTGGTTCTAAGGCCTTAATATTATCTTTAATTAAATCCTCCTTTTTATTTTTGTTCATAGATCTTGTTAACACATTAATGTTGCTCTTTGGTATCATTTTAATTAATTTACTTAAATCGATTTGTATTCTCGACAGGGCATCTGCATTTGTATTCATTTTTCCTTGTTTGAAAATGATTTCAAAACCATAATCCATTAAATCAACTCTTATTCTTGTTAGTTTAGATGATGGGTTCTTATGAGTGAATAATGGTCTATGATCCGTGTAGACTATAAATTTTCTTCGAAAAAGATAGGGTCTGAAATAATTTATCCCCCAATGAATTGCTAGAATTTCTTTCTCTATGATGGGCTTATTCAATTTATGCTTATTAAGAGCCTTGCTTGCATAAGCAATGAGTTTGTCTTTTCCAATTTCACCTTGCGATAGAACTGCGCCTATGGCATAATTTGATGTATCTGTTGTTAAGACGAACGGTTTCGAAAAGCCTGGGTAGCTTAATATTGGAGGTTGTATTAATTTTTGCTTTAGCTTGCTAAAAACGTTATCACATTCTTCCGTCCAGCAGAAAATGTTCTTCTTTTTATAAATTGGTTTAACGGTCTTGCTATATCAGCAAAATTTTCTACAAATCTTCTATAGTAGTTACAGAAAGCTACGAATCTTCTGACTTCATTTGCATCTTTTGGTGTTGGATATTCTTTTATGACCTGATATTTTGTGGATCTGTTCTTATACCTTTGAAGTTATTAAATGACCTAGTTATACTACCTCTGGTTTTAGAAAATTGCATTTGCTCGGATTCAGTTTCATTATTGTCCTGCAACCCCATCCGTGGAGCATAGGGCGGAAATAAATTCTTTCCAACGGCTCCTATCTGCGGCTAACCTATTCAATTGTGGCAACGTTCTTAGCTGAGTACTTGCTTCGGCTAAGACAGTTGTTCTCCACGTTTTTCTCGGCCTTTCGACGCGACGTGTTCCCTGAGGATACCATTCGAAACATTGTTTCGCGATGTTGTTGTCAGGTTTCCTCAAAGTATGTTCGATCCAACGCCATTTCCTCTGTCGGATTTCCATGTCTATTTGTGTTTGTTTCGTTTTTGCCACAGCGTTCTGTTGGAAATGGTTTGTGGCCAACGAATGTTTAGGATGCGCCGGAGACATCTATTGATTTACGCTTGAAGTTTCCTGGTGGTGTTTACTGAAACTTTCCATGTTTCGCAAGCGTACAGGAGAACAGATTTTACACTTACGTTGAATATTCTTATTTTTGTGCGCAGAGTTTTTTTTTTCGAAAGCAGTACGGGCTTTACTGATGCAGGCTTCAATATCTAAATCGGCGCCTCCATCTGATGACACGCTGCTGCCCAAGTAATTGAACGTAATCACCTCTTCGATTCGCATTTCTTCATCGAGGATCCGATGTTGTTATGTGGGAGTTGTGCACATGATTTTAGTTTTAGCTGAATTGACTTTTACGCTCGCACTTTTTCCAGTGCCATACAGCTTTTGGCACATATCGTTCAAACCTCCATTCGTATGTGACAATAAACACACATCGTCGGCGTAATCTAAGTGGCTGATACGTTGGAAAGGACGCCACTGGACACCGTTGCTCTCGTTTACACCCACAGTAGTAGTCATTATGTCATCCATTACTAGTAAAAACAATATGGGTGATAAAATATAGCCCTGCTTTACTCCCTGACACACCTCGAAGCAATGTGTCAGCTGTCCTCTATATAAAACACGACATCTTGCATCTTTGCAGGATTCCTTAATTATAGCTATAATTTTTTCTGGAATGCCTCTCCTACTAAGCGATTCCCAAATATACTCTCGGCTTACTCTATCAAAGGCTTTCTCAAAGTCTACAAACATGAGATTCAGCAGTGCTTTAAATTCAGTTGATTGTTCAAGAATTATTCGTAATGTGTTGATGTGATCCACACACGAATGGCCACTGCGAATCCTGCTTGGTGTCTTTTGAGTGTAGCTTCTATTCTACCTTTAATCTTTTCTAGTATTATTCTCGTCATTATTTTCGAACTTCCGATTCAGTTATCTCGGTGTTCCGCTCGACCACATAAAATATGCCGCACCCCCAAATCCGATGTGCGGTTTACTACAACCGAGGCTGTAGGAGGATTCACCGTGATTTCATCGCGATTACCAGCTTTACCTAGTTTATCTAATACATCATCAAGTCTAGTAAGTGGGAATTTGTCGTCTACTATTTTTTTGTTTAGAGAACGAAAATCCCCTACTAGTCTACAATTTTTATTTTCATCCGTTGACTTTTTTGGTACTACTAATAAAGGCGAGTTGTATGGAATTATTGAAGGTTCAACGATTTCTTCATTGAGTAACTTCTCTACTTGTTTGTATATTTCTTGTAACTAGACCTCAGGTATTCTGTAGTTTTTAATATTTACTAGGGTTTTGTCTATTGTAGATAAATTTTGTTCAAAGAAATTATTCGTTGATAGTCTTTCACCTTCTATGTGAAATACGCTTTGAAATTCTTTGCAAATATTTAGAATTGTATTTTTTGCGTTTTTATCTAAGTTTTCCAGTTGTATCTCTTCTTTTAATTTCTCAAATCTCCCTTTTTCATTTTTATCCGTGTATTTTAGTATCTGGTAATTATTTAGAGCTTGTACTTCCAAATCTATATTTTTTATTATTGCTGTTTTATCTAAGGATTCTAATGTGTTTTATACCTGTAGCTGGTATTATTGAGTTTGCTATAAATATTTCCTTTTTTATTTCTTTTAATATTACTAAACTGTTTTCTTTAATGTCCATGTTGATTGATTTAATCACCTCTGTTCTAGGTGGTAATGTAATTTTTCTTATGGTTCAGGTGTTCATATTGATGGGTAGTATTATTTCCTCTTCGTTTGTTAGAATAATTAATACACATGTTTCATAGTCTAATTTGCAGTTGTATTCTATTAGAAAATCTCTTCCTAATATACCATCAGTGGTTAAACTGATGCCTTGATTTACTATATGGAATTTATGTTTTATGTTATTGTCTTCTACTGATAAACTCAGTTCTGATACTCCTTCTGAAATTATGGTTTTGTTGTTAATACCATTTATTGGACAAGTTTCATCTTTTATGATATTTTTTTCTCCTATTAGGTTTCTTTTACAAATTGATATATCAGCTCCTATGTCTATTAACAATGTGATAGGTTTCTTGTTATCTTGTTTTCTTAAAGTTACAAGGTTTGTCGAGCTGTTATTATTATTTAAATGAATTATTGTCTTCGTTGATGATTTCGATTTTGCCCCAGGTTTTGTTGACCGAGGTTGCTCCCGTTTCCCGAAATACTATTATTATTATTATTATTATTATTATTATTATTGTTGTTGTTGTTGTATGTTGGTCTTCTATTCGTGTTTGTATCATAGTTCCTATTATTCCTGTAGTTGTTGTTATTATTCCTATAGTTGTTGTTATTTCTATAGCTGTTGTTATGGTTCCCTCTGAAATTGTTGTGATTTTGAGTATTGTGCCTGTTTCTATATTGCGTTGGTCTCCAGTTGTTGTTGAATCTGTTATTATTATTTCTACTAAAGTACATTACATTATTCTGTGGCGATGCAACATCGACTACTGTGGCAATCTGTATTGCTTCATTAAATTTTTCTGGTCTTGCAGCTAATACAATAGAACGGAATGGTTCACTTAGTCAATTTTTGAATGTACTAAGATCCAATTGGTCATTCATTTTTACTATAATTTCTCTATTGTTTTCTACCTGTACGTTTATTTGTAGTTCATTCAGAGATAATATTAGACCTTCAAATATGGTTGAGAATTTATTCAGGCTTTGACTTCCTTGTTACAGGATGGTCAACTCGTTATGTATTTTTAAGGGATTTTTATTACTTTTGAAATTTGATTTAATTTCTTCTAACAATTCCACTATTGATGCTGATTTTTCTTCAGTCAACAACCTATTCTTTACTTTATCTGTTAGCTTTGTTGTTAACACAAATTTAAGCAAATTTTGTTTTTCTAAATCATCTTTTAAAGGGGTGTTCATAAAAATGTAGTAATCCAGCGAAGTTTGATATTGACTTTTGGTCTCCACCAAATTCTAGTATTACTTTTATTACTGTTGTTACTTCGAATTTCGCCATTGTACTATTTTCTTTTGGGCGTAAACATGAATTTATTTGGTTTACCAGAGATTTAAATTTTTTTCTAGTTTCTATATTCTATATACATTTTTTTTGTTTTATTTAATTTTAGATTTAAAATTTATATAAAATGTGTTTTTTTTTAATTTTAGACTGCTGCTATTGTATGTTTCCTTACGTATATTTTGTAGTGATTATTTATTTATTTATTTATTTTATGATTTTATTTTATTATTAGATAAATCTGTAGCCCAACTTTATAGGTCCTTTTCCCTTTCGAAATGTGGGCCTTTTTATTAAATTATATTAAAATATATATTTTATAAGGTATATATTTTTGTATATTTATTTTTTTATTATTGTACATATTTATATTATTTTTTTTTTTATTAATTATTAAACTATATTTGAAACGATGTGGTGTATTGAAAATTACTTTTTTCAGTAATTTTCACCGTTTGAAAAAATTTTCGGTTCTCACGGGGTTTGAACCCGTGCTCCTTCGGTCGTTACATTACTACACTCGAGTGCTTTACCACTCGGCTACCGAAGCCACAGTGATTATTTATTTTTATCAATATGTATACGATGATTACTCCAACTAAAATCCCTAGAATGATTGTTTAGTGACTTACGATGGTAGTGCTGTTGTTATTATTATTATTAACAATTTCTTCACTGCCAAACCATCCCATTTTTTAAATCGTCTATTTGTTTTGAATTTCCAATAAAGTGTTCACAGCTCTGTCCCAAGTTGCATGAAATTCCTCTTCTGTTTTTATTTCTGTAGATTCCTCTTGTTCTCCTGGCAGGGTCGCCATGTAATATATTTATGCTTTGGTTCTCAATCGGGGGATTTATTCTTTGGTATGTTGTTAAATCTGAAAAGAGCCTATTCAGCTATGGATGGGCAGACGTGTTTCCAGTTTTGAAGGCAGCATGTGCCGATCTCTAACCATTAAAAAGTATTATTTTTATATTTGAAGGCAAGACTATAAAATGCCTTCGATTGTATATTTATTATTAGGATTAAATTGTTTGAATCAAAACCATGCTCAATTTAGTGCTAGTTTAAGATTAACTTTATTTAGAAATTTTCATTCTATTTATACAGAATTTTGGTTCTTAAAATCTACTAATACAATTACATATTTATATTTTTATACGAAATTATTATTATTCAATTTACATTACATAGTATTGGATATTTCTAAAAGTCAATAATTTACAATTAGGTCAGAAAAATCCAAATACTTTCTTTAATATTTATTTATAAATATTCTTAAAATATCTGTTGAAACATATGTAATACATTATGCCAATATGAATATGACCACTACACATTTTACTGTAATAACTGATTGTTATTTTAGCAAATTTGTGGTTCTAAAGGCGGTAAAGACAACTAATACTACGGGAGCTATTAAGGCGTTAGATGAACTTTGTGGATATGTTGGTGCTCCCACAAGAATAGTCACAAACGGGCAAATTGAACACGTAAATCAAACTATAAGCAATACGATAGCCGCATCAACGAAAAACGAACGTAAATGGGAAGACAAACTGCTTAACATCCAGTGTCATTAAATTCAATGGTTTCATCGTTGTACAAAATGAAGCGTTGGTGTATTCTCCCAGATAATGATGGTGACAATGATGGTGATGGTCATGTAACTGATGAAAAACGAAATGTAACAAAAACAGCGATGATCAGAAATCGAGAACGATTTAATTTTGAGGATGGCCGACCTCAAACTAAACTGCAACATCACCAAAATCATATTTTTTTTATTACATAATAAATAAGTTAATTTGAAAAACTTAAAACTATAATTGTAAAACATTGATTTTTTTATTTTTTAAGAAAATAAAGAAAATCAATAAATAAAATAAATTGTTTCATTTATAATGCTAATGCTAGACCGGCGAATAGCTAGTATAATGCTAATGTTACGCTGGGAATAGCTAGTAATTTACAATATTGTTTGATCTATCTATAACTATTTTCTTTTAAATTTTTATTTAGGTATTTATTTATTTATTATAAATTAATTTTGACCGCTAATAGTTTTGAAGAAAACTTGTATATAAGGCTGCGTTTATACGTCTTTGAATTTTGTTTATAACGTATAAATGATGTTCATTAAAGTTTGACATCCGACTTTGGTATAGAATATCATTATTTTTTTTTTTTAAATAATAGTGCTCGACACGCATTTTCGTATTTCGCTAGTTGAAAAAGTGAATTTTGCGAGAAAAGGTATTTATAAACTTCTAATTGTGTTATGTCAGTATATTGAAAGATATACATTAAAAATTACAAAAAATGTGTATTAAATATTATTATTATTCATCAATACAAATAATACTTAGAATAATTGATTTACTATTTAAATATTTATATTTCACAAATGTTCTGAAATTACACTGAATATTTATATTTGTTTATAAGTATTTATTATTAGTACTCGTAACGCATATTCGTATCTCCGTATTTTGCAAGTTTAGAAAGTGGATTTTGCATGCAGAAATATAGTATACTTTGCAACTATCTTTTGAGATATGTAATTAAAACTTTTAAAATAAAATTTGATGTAATTGCAATAAAATTTGTAAATGTAATAAAAATAAGTAAAACCTTCATGAAACTAAATTTGATGTCTAAACGCTCTCTAACAAATACTATTAATAGAGACGTAGATTTGAACAAAATGTGGCGAACAGATGTCGCTGGCAGTATAAATATGAAATTAAATGCATTTAAAAAAAAATACCACACCCACATTAAAAACACATTAAAATAGCCATAGATACGTTTTTTGTGTTTTTTTTTATATGGTTATGGCTTTGTTAAATCATATCGAATCTATAGGCCAGTTATTATATATTTAGGGGTAAAGCCAATAATTATGCTTTTTTCTTATTGTTCAGTTTTTATTGTTATATTGGTATTCCGCTGGGGTCTCTGATATAGGTAAGGGTGGTCTGTGATTTTTCTTTTTAAAGTTTTTTAATTTTTATGTGTACTAAATTTATCGTGTATTGAATTAGAACTTGATAATAATGTCATAACATAGTTTGTTTTTCTTGTTCTTAGCAGATCGTAAATTTCGGCTTATGATTCTCCATGCACAAGAAAATATTTACTCAATGCTCATTTGAATTTAAACTTTTGAATTATTTGTTAATAAAATAAATAAATTTCAGCTAGTGGAATTTCTGAACATGGTTGAGGTAAAAAATATATTTTCGAAATTTACCATTTGTTTTACCGGTAAGTTTTTTTGCTGTAATATCGTAATATTTTAACAAAGCTATTTTATCGATATAATAATTATATTCTGATAATTCGGTTTTTGTCTCTGATAATTCAATTTTTTTTTTTTTTAAATTAATTCATATAATCAGACAGTCAAAGCTATTGCTCAATAGGTGACTTGTTTTTAGGTTAATTTTAATTTCTTTTTGGTTTTATTTAGTTTTTTTGTCGTTGTGGTTTATGTCTTTAAATTCAATTTTGCACACTATCGTAATTCGTAATAGTTCTAATAAAACTGTCTAATCTAGTTGAAAAAAGCTTTGTGTTGTAAAAGCTTTGTGAAAAGTTTAACAGACGTTTAAGCGTATTAATATATAAGATATATGCCGTTGGGTAATAGATATTGAGCTAGTTTTGACTTTATTAGAGAGAAAAAAGACGGGACCAAAATTCTTTCTCAGTGAGCTAATCAAAATTCTCAAGAACTGTCGTTGTTAGCGGGACTCAAAAACTAAGGTTTTTTAAGACCCGAAAATTTCCATAAAAAGTGGTTTTTAGGGAATCGGAAAATGGAAAAGTCGGGAAAATTTCTAAAAATCAGTTAGACTCAAACTTTCTCAATATTTTAAAATTTTTTTTGGATTGGCGTACTTACCTCGTCTCTAGAGATGATTTACCTTTATGGCTATTTAAACACACAACCCTTCTAAAGCATGAAAAAATTCTTATAAAGATTAGTGAAAAAAAAAATTATATATTTATGAAAGCAAGGCACAATTCACAGTGTTTTTTTGAAGAAATCTAAAAAAGTAAAGTATTTAAATAATAATATTATAAAATTAAATTTTAAAAATTATTTCGCTTTCACGCTTTCTAATTTTTATTTTGTTTCGTGGTACATCATTGTTATAGTCAAAAAAGCATTTGGGATGCAAAGTAATCGAACACTTTTTGCAACCAAATTTTGTTTTTATACCGCATTGTCTACAACGACTGCGTTTAGGCATTTTTTCCACTATATGGTCGACACAATCTGTGCGTTTTGCCATTTGTTGGGCATTCATAAGTACACGCTCACATGCACGGCTGACTACTTGTTGTAGTGTTACTAGTGCTTCCACCACATTTAATTTAATCAAATATACCCATAGAAGTCACACCTTCATACCTTGCGCAGAAAACATGCAACTTCCATGCATTCACCAGTGCGGCGTCAAATGCATTTGAGAGCAATGGCCAATACCATTTTTTACCACGAACTTTGATTCGATAATTGTTCATAGCAATATCAAACAGATCAACAGCATCCATCCGTTTATTATACTCATGAATGACCATTGGGTGGTCCATTCTTATCTTAAGATTTTTTCGGTCGTACCGTTTTGTATGGAACATTGGGCCATGTCTCAAAAAGTTGGACATTATTTAAAACCTGAAAACACAGTTTTGTCAGTAACAATTTGGATTTATAAACATTATTATTTTTTATTAATTATATTAAATTGTAGTAAACCTATATATTTATTATATTAGTATACGATTATTAAATAATACTGAGGACATCATCTATTTACAAATCACAGAATTTAAAGAATATGATAACGCTGTTTTAGTTAGGTCTCCTAAAAACCTTATGCATAGTTGATATAATTTAGAATATAATATTGTTAAATATTTCAACGATTTCAATATTTTTTTCCAAATCAATATATTAATCAACAAATTTTTTTAAAAATTATTAACCTTTTTTTATTTAATTTCAGCCAACTTTTTTTGTTACTCTCTTTTGTTTACTATATGTTTTCTTTTTCTGGCACGTTAAATTCTTATTATCGTGTATTTTTAACAATTTTTAGCAAATTTGCACATGGATTTGTATACAAACAAATGAATCCATACATGAGTGCATATTCTTTGGTGTTATGGTTATTGAAATGGTTATTTTGTTGAATTGAAACAAATTGAAGCAAACATATAAATATACAAAGTCCACGGCGAGTTAGTTAAGGCAAATATAATAATTCAGATTTAGTTTTTTTTCTACATTAAGTAATAAGTAATCACTTGAAATATTTTGCCTTAGTTTTGCTTATAACCAATACAAAGACAAACTTTGAATAATCACCTATACCTATAACCTATATATAGATATCATATTTTCATATAATGTATTTAAATATGTTGCTCATCTATTCTATTATAATATAAAGGTGATGCACATGTAGTACAATAAAAATTGGCGATTAGTTATGAATGCAATGTTAACTGATTATTTTCTTGCTGTTTTTGTTTTTTTTTGGATGGTCCAGCTTGGGATTGACAGTGTAACATCTGACCGGTCGCTGACCCAGATGCGCAACTGTCAAGTTTCTGAGCAAGTGCTTACATTTCCTCCAAATGGTGACTTCCGGAAACTATCCTATACAGCATCCGCTTATACGATAGGCCAAAATTGTAAGTGCGCAAAAACAACCCTTCAGATTGAAGGTCGGCGTTAGGCTAACTACCTAACCCAAAAAAAAAATAGTTATGAAAGATTTAGAACAAGCTTCGGATATGGATGGATTAATTGGAAACAGACCCGGAACTCGTAAGAATTTTGATTTTAGAGTTTCTACCTGGAACGTTCGAACACTATACAGCCCAGGTGCATCTAATATATTGGAAAATGTCCTCACGCAGTATAAAGCTGACATCACTGTGTTACAGGAATTGCGTTGGACAGGAACCGGAATAATAAATAAACAAAAATGCGATATATACTATAGCTACCACGAAAAACGCCACATATTTGGATGCAATCGGAGACAGACTAAGACAAATGTTAGAAACGTTATTGATTTCAAACCAATTAACGAGCATCTAGCCATAATCCGCATTAAAGGTGTTGTAGACAACATCAGCCTAATATATATGCATACTCCTACTAATGAAAAAGAAGAAACAGAGAAAGAAGACTTCTATGACGCGTTAGAAAAGGCATATGAAGCTTGTCCGCAAGATGATGCAAAAGTTGTGCTAGGGGATTTCAACGCTAGACTCGGTAGAGAGCAAATCTTTCAGCAGAACAATCGGTAAACATAGTCTCCATCAACACACCACCGATAATGGTTACCGATTGATCAGTTTTGCAGCGGCGCATAATACGGTTATAAGCAGCACCAAATTTCACCATAGAGATATTAATAAAGCCATCTGGCTATCTCCAGATGGCCGTACAGCCAATCAAATTGATCACCTTATGATTGAAGCATGCCACTCATCGAGCGTACTGGACGTACGGTCATACAGAGGGGCTAACATCGAGTCTGATCATTTTTTGGTTACAGCACTTTTCAGAGCCAGAATGTCTAATGTTAAAAAAGTGCAGTCACATCATAATCCCAAAATTAACATTAGTACCCTACAGTCGCCCGAGATAGCCAGATGCTTCAAAGAGTAAATTAGCCTAAATTTAACAGCCACACCTCCTTCAAACCATTCTTCGATTGATGATCAATGAAAAAGCTGTACCAGTATCATCAAAGAGGTAGCCACAAATACAATTGGCTTCAAACCACGAAAAACCAGAAATCCATGGTATGACGAGGAATGCGCATCAAAAACGTTGAAGAACGAGGGGTATAAAAAAGCGCTGCAACGGAGAACAAGAGCAGAAGGAAGAAAGAATATAAGGCTAAAAGAAGAGATGAGAAGAAACTCATCAGGCGGAAAAAACGAGACTTCGAAAAATTTCTGCTCATAAATATCGAATCTCATAGAAATAGAGGCGAAGTGCGGAACTTCTACAAAAAAGCCAAGCAACTGGCAGCTGGCTATAAGCCCGCTACACACGCGCTAAGAGATAATATGAGAAATTTGGTTACCGAAACGCAAGGGATATTGGAGACATGGAAGCAGCACTTTCAGTAACTGCTAAATGGAGAGCAACAACAACAACAAAAGCTAGCAAGACCATCAGCAGTCATTACCAGCAGCCCATCACTCTAGAGGTCGTTGGCCAAGCCATCAGCAAGCTGAAAAACAACAAAGCTGCTGGACCTGATGGACTCCCAGCTGAACTATTTAAAACTGGAGGCGATGTTTTGGTTAACTGCCGGCACAAAATCATTGGCCTGCACAAAATCATGCCTAATGACTGGAGTACCAGCTCTATATGCCCCATTTACAAAAAGGGCGACGCCATGTCCTGTAAAAGCTATAGAGGAATATCCCTCTTAAAAATCACATATAAGATCTTGTCCAATATTTTGTGCGAATGACTGGAGCCTTATTGTGACGCTGTTATTGGCAGTTATTAATGCGGCTTTCGCCCTGGAAAATCAACCAGCGACCAGATGTTCGCACTTAGACAAATCCTGGAGAAGACCCATGAGTTTCAAATCAATACACACCACCCATTTATCGATTTCAAGTCTGCGTACGATAGCATATACCGCAGCGAGCTGTATGCTGCTATGCCGGAATTCGGTGTACCAGCCAAGCGCATTCGATTGTCAAAAATGACATTGGAAAACACAAGATGTGCTGTGGTGATTGGAAATAACACTTCTGACTACTTCCAAACGTGTACCGGATTTCGACAAGGTGATGCACTATCATGCGATTTTTTCAATCTAGTACTGGAACGTATAGTGGGACGAGCGGAAGTAAACACTGCCGGCACTATATCTTTGAGATCTGTTCAACTACCAGGGTATGCCGACGACGACATTGACATCATCGCCATATCACAACGGGCGGTCGTCAAGGCCTTTACCCAGATTGAAGAAAAAGCGAAACGAATGGGTCTCAAAGTAAATGAGGATAAGCCAAAATATATGTTGTCGACAAATAAAAATTAAAGTCAAGAGACTATGGTGGTTCGGACATCTAGAGCGGATGGACGAAAATACTTCAGCCAAGAGAATCTTCGAATCCAGACCCGAAGGTACAAGACGTCTGAGTCAGGACAAGGATCTATATGGTCTGTTGGCCACCTAAGTAAGTAAGTTTTGTTGTTTTTTGCTTTTGTTTAATACCTTATGTGATATACAAATGGAATAATAACCCATCTTCATCACACATATGAACAAAATCAATTTAAAAAATGTAGATAAGGTGTAGCTATTAATTACAGATACTCTAACTCTACTATATAAAAATGAATTTGCAGTCATATGAAAAATTAAACTGATTTTTTTTTGTTTTTCTTGTTTTTATTATTTTTAAATGAGATGAATTTGTTTTTATTTGACATATGTACATAGATTCATTTGCTAGTATGTAATTATAATAACTGATTTCTTTGTTTTTGTTTATTATTTTAAAAAGATCTCACATATGCATAATGTATTTGCTGAATAATAAAACCATATGAGTAAAAATTTTTCAATTGAACTTTTTTTTTCTGCAAATTGGCTAGTTCTAAGTAACCGCGACCTCTTAAGATCTATTGTCCAAACTCAGAATCAGGCGATTTGTATCCCTGGAAGTGTTTGTATCTTTTGCGAGCTATAGCGTCGCAATCCTTCTCCATAATCAAATAGGATAGAATTCCTCCTCTTCTAAGTAGAATATGCATCTGTATGTTCTTGATAGTTTATTTACCCGATACCGCGAGGTAACCTTACAGAATCTAATTGGTTTCTTGTGGTCTAGAGATAGAGCTTTTTGGAGGCGGCATGCTGCAGACAGTTTATCCACCTTGCATCATAGCTCTTTCCAGCTCGCTCGCTTCCTCTTTCTTATTTATTTCTTTTATATTCAGTAAGAGCCCTTTGATAGGATGACCAACCTCTAGTCAATCTGGCCCAGTTGAACAGTTTGCGTACTGTTCTCCTTTTGATCTCTAAATCATGGTTCCACCAGCGAACATCTCTTCTGCTTCTGATCTTGACTAGAGGTGAACTTACATTATAGGCATTAATTATCACCTCAGTTTTTGTGATATCGAATATATTGAGTTGTGCATTTGATAGGTTGTCGGTTAGGTTACTCAAGAACTCAGGCCACCTTATGTTTTTAGGGATTCTTTTTTTGGATCACAACACTTTCTGATTTTTCCATATCAAACCGTATATATCTGTGGTCTGATAATGATGGAATCATTGAAACGTGCCAGTTGGATATGCTCCTACTGGTGTCTACATCAGAAAGTGTAACATCTAGGACCTCTTCCCTGGTTGACGTGACGAATGTTGACTCGTCACCTACATTATTAATATTGATATTATTTGTTTGACAGAACTCGAACAGGCGATCTCCTCTCTCGTTAATGTCTGTGCTATCACAGACAACATGACACACAACATGATGCGCATTGGCCCTTCTCATCTCTGCTTTTTGCTGCTTGCGCCCGATGTTCCAGGTTGTTTCTGTTCTGATTTGGTTTGGGATTCGTCTTTCACATCTTCCACATTGGTCCGTACAGGATCTTTTTTCTGTCTAAGATAGACGGAACCAAAAAGCCAGTTTACGCGGAATTTTTGAAGTTTTAGTACTTCGGAAGTCCGTTGGTTCAAGGCTATGACTAGTTGGAGATAGTCATTCAGATCTGTCTTTCTTTGAATATATTTGTATATCCGCACCCCTTAGCTCTTTGCTTAGGACCATTAGCCGCCTAAGGATCTTTTCGTTACATTCACTAAGCCAACGTAATAGATAGACGTAAAATAAGTTGGGTTTCGGCACGCAAGCCTCGTCAATTACCTTGGGTCAGCATTTTCCTATGGTTTTAATTTAGGGATGGTCTCGCGAACCCACGACGTGGTTTCCTCGGCCACGCACCCGACAATGACATTTCCGTTTCTTGGCCTACAGCCTAAAAACGTTGGACAAATAGCGTCAATTGGTAGGTCAGCGACCGTGTCCATAATATTGACTTGTATCTGGTCAATATTTTCTGCCGTAAATTTCGTATTTGGAAATCCTGACGGAGTTGTTGTCAGGTTGGTGGCCCTTACCACATCGCTGTAGTTTTGGGTAATGGCCTTATTTTTGGACTTATCCCCGACCGTAGATGGTTTTTCTTTTTTTGCAGGGTTACCTTTTGTTGACACCTCGTCAGATCGATTTCTTTTTAACGGAGGTCGATCTTTTATTTTGAATTGGTACAGTTCTAGGGCTTTTTCTTGTCAATCCTGGAGATTTATATGCCTTAATCTCTTGTTTGCAGCACCGTTTACGTCTGAATACTGCGTTACATTAAGATCTTTCATACGATCTTATAGGTCCGCTGTTGTGGAAGTAGCAGCAGTCTCACAGTTAGGAAAATCAGGGCCTTGAGTGTGGACATCTACGATTGTGGTGTTAAAGGAGTCATCAGAATTCGCCTCTATTGCTGATGGAGCCTCTGGGGCTCCGTGGTTGCAATCTTCTGACTCCGAGAAATTTTGATTTGTCTGAGCCCTCTACGCCTCGTCGTTATTTCTTGTATCATTCTCTGGTGCGTTCAAAGAAGCACCATCCTTGTTTATTTTTATTTCTTGATTATCCAAGCAAGAATTTATTAAGATTGAGCAATAGAGGTCGACCGTCGCAGAGCCTCTTACAGTGCCGTTACCTTATGCCCTGTTCGCACTCGTTTTTTAGCTACATTTTAGAATTCATTGCTCGATTTCCACCGCGTGGAGGTATAACTAACACTTGAGTTGGCTTGGATAAGAATCGCTGTTGCTTTAACTCTTCTAAGTCAAGCCCTGGCAATCTAACTGAACTGTGTGCGCATTATTGTTTGTTATACAATTTATTTATATATTAGGAGTTCAATAAAGAGAAGCGAAATAAAATGAAAAGGTGTCTACAGTACAGGTCTTTAAATGCTTGTTAATTATAATTATAGATACTCTAATTCTACTATATAAAAATTAATTTGCCAGTCATATGAACAATTCAACTTTTTAATTTAAAAAGCAAAATTCATTGAAAAAAATGTTGTCAGTTTTTATGTGGATATGATTTATCTGTGTATTTTTCATTTGTGCTATCATCATCTAGTGGAAAAACCAATTGCTTTCTTGCACGGGATTTGAATCGGGTTTTACTATTATTTATTTAAGTAACTTAGAGTTCACTGTTTTATCGCTGAATTTCTTTATTATGCCTAGGGCAGGCTACGAAAGTTAGAGTTCATTAAAAAATTTAATTATATATCCTTTAACTTTTAACTTAAATTTCTAAATCATTAATTTTTTAATTAATATAAAAAATTTAAATAATCATAAAGGATGGTATTGCTTTATAAAAGTTTTACAATATACTTGTCCAAAACAAAATGTTACAAATTTCAAAAAAAATATTTAGAAAGAAAACAATGAGAAGAAAACTTCATTGCAATATTTTAAAATAAAATAATTATTTCACATTTTACATTACTTTTTACTATCGTAAGACATATAAGTGAGAAAGAGAAAGAAGAAAAAAGAAACAGGGAAACAAAACAAAATTCAACGCATATTCGAAAATAAAATAATCAGGTACAAAACTAGTAAATTATGATATTTTTCTAATATCCAATAGATGTTAATTAGTAATACATCTTTCAGAAGTTAACTATCATGTAATTATTAAATGCGATATTATCGTAAATTTAGCTTAAATACGGAATTAAATATTTTGTCACCAGAAAATACCAGAAATATGGAAATGGGCAAAGCAAAGAGTTTTTTCAAAGAATTCGTTGAGTAAAATTCTGAAGACAAAATTTTTGTCTGAAGATCCTTTTTTCACTTTTTATAAAATTCCAATTCTTTAAAAAAGCAGTGTTAGATTAAAACGGGTGATGAAAATAAAATAAAAAAATAAAAAAAAATAAAATAGAAAACGAAATCGGAAACTGATCGCGAAAAATGCGCGAGCATAAATTAATTGTTTTAATTCACAATTAGAATTATTATACAGTAATAAACTCTTACTTTGATTCACTGATGAATTTTGGAAAATGAGGCAAAAGTTGTAAAACCAAGTTTCGTCGATTTGATGGCCTGCGATGTGAAGTTGATTACTCAGAACCCAAATATCTACTTGCTGTGCGAAGAGAGTGGTGATTTCAAAAGATATCCGATGAGTAAGATTGCATAATTGAAGAATCTCTCTGTAAAATTAATACAAATGGAAATGATATGGACAAAGATAATAGTAATATCAAAAATATGTTAGTTAAGGTAAATCAAAATTCTGATGTAAAAAATAACAATGAAAATAAAATTACATACGCGAACATGGTGAAGAAAGATGCAGTAGTAGTTGTTAAACCAAAAAAAACAGTAAAGTTAAAGCTAAATATAAATAACATTTCTGAAGGAAGGTTAGAACTATAGCAGTTTCTTGCAAAGATATAGTATCTATCAATAGAAAGTATTGAAGAGCAAGTAGAATCAAAATTGAATAATAATTATGAGTAGTATTACCCAAAGAAATAAGACCAAAAATACTTGTGGTAGAGTTATCTGAGAATTATAATGGAACGGAACTATGACATAAAATAAAAATACAAAATATATTGATCAATAAAGATAAAATAAAGTTAATAAAATCGTATAAAACAAAAAATGGAAAATACAATATTTTGTAATAGAAATGAATACTGAGGATTTTAAAAGCTTAATGTAATTAGGAAAGTTAAAAGTAGGTCGGGACAGTTTGTAAGAATTGTAAAGCAGGAAAAATTTAATATAGAAATTCTATTAGATCAAATAATTTACTGAATTTATACATCATGGAATTAATGATAAATTGTGTCCTTCATTGATAAGAAAAGTTTCAATTGAAAAATGTCAAAATTTTCAGTTTGCCACAAAAAGAAATATCAAGCTTATAAAATGTGTCTATATGAATATTCAATTTTTAACGGGAAATTTTGCAGCTTTAGAATATGTGAATGGTTTAAATTGTTTTTATATAATTCTGCTTAGTGAAATTCATTTGGCTGATAGAATAAATGATAATGAAATTTTATTAGATGAGAATGAAAAAACCATGATTATAATAATAAATTGTGGATTACAAGATAAAATTTGATTTGCATGAAAAGCTCCGCTTCGACTCAATTCAGTAATATTAAATTTTGTGGTATACTCGAGAATTGGTTGGAAGAAAATCAGAACATATATTCGAACAGAAATATTATTTGTTGTGATTTTAATGTAAATTGGTTAGCTAAAAGTAATGAAAGGGGTACTCTAAAAATAATTCTGGACACTTTTGGCTTGGAACAGATTGTTAGAAGGATTACAGAAAGAACGTCAACACTTATTGATTATGTTTTTGTCGGTAGTTCGGGAATGAATGGAGTTTCTAGAAAAATAGGTTAGAAAATAAAATGCAATTGGTATAAAAATATAATGCTAATATAAATATGAACGTGGAGATCTCAAGAAGGAGAAGGAGATCTTGGAGAACTTTTTAAGAGATGAAAATTTTGTACTATTACCTGATATAGAAAACGTTACCCTATCCGGTAATTTATTTAAAAAGGTTGAAAAAGGAACTGAATTATCTAGGAAAATAATTTTAGTTTATGACAAGCAGCAGGAATGGTTTAACAATGAATTGAGGTTATTAAAAAATAATAAAAAGTTGACGTACCAACGAGCTGCATTGTCGAGGAATGAAAGTGCTTGGATAATTTACCAAAGAATCGGAAATAACTATAATTTAGCAGTAAAGAAAACTAAAAATCAATTGATTAAAATTAAAATAAAAAACTGTGAACGATATTATAAACTGATATGGAGATCAATAAAACTAAAACAGTATGTGATGAAATCAGATAAAAAACAGAAAACCGAAGAGTAATTAATTAATGATACAACAATTAGTAATACTCACATATTGCAAATGAATTAAATAATTTTTTTATTGATAGTGTTGAGTAGTAATAGTATTCCGTTTGTTGAATTTGAAAATATTTATGAGATTGATAAGGATCATCTGTTTAATGTAATAAAAAAATTAACAAAAACAATGACTGCATGGAAATAAGCTTTAAAATAATTATTCATTCTTTTGAACATTTGGGGACATTCTGGTACACATTATAATTTCTTCTATAAAGCAGTGTATTTTCTCTTTAACATGGAAAGACACTGTTGTTAGTCCTATTCCTAAAATTAAAACTTCCAAAAAACCGCGCAGCTATAAACCTATTAATATGGCGACATTATATAAAATTTGGTCAGAATCAAACAGAAGCTACAAGTATTCATCAACAAGTGCTTGAGAATTATATGCAGAATATTCTGGCCGGCAAGAATTAGCAACGAGGATTTATGGATGATAACTGGAGAAGAACCTATCAACAGACAGATAAATAGGAAAAAATGGAAATGGATAGGTCATACACTAAGGAAATCAGAAAGTGATATAGCAAGAAGAGCTCTAGAGTGGAATCCACAAGGACAAAGAAGACCCGGCAGACCATACAACACATGGAGACGCACAATCGATCAAGAATTAACAATCAACAATTATACCTGGGACGATATTAAGGAAGTAGTACTCAACAGAGAGGAATGGAGGTTCACTATCGAAGCCCTATGCTACCACGCGGAGTAATAGGAGAAAAAAAATATAAAATTTGGTAAAATAGTAGATTTGCAAGTAGAACAATACATAAATGAAAATGATATTTTGTGTAATTAACAAAATGCATTTAGATGTAAACATTCCTGCAAAACGATATTAAATTTTGTTTTGTATAACTGGAAAGTTGCAAAAGAGCGGTAGTTATTGCATTTTTTCTAGATTTTTTAAAACCGTAGGCTGTGAAATCGTTATGTCTCAATTTAAAAAGTATGGTATACTGAATGTAGAACTTAAATGGTTTTGAAGTTTCCTTAAGTGCAGAAAACAAAAGACGTGTGTGGATGGTAAATGATCGGATAGTTGCTATATAAATAAATGATACAAGATTGGAAAATTTTTCTTTTCTTCTTCATCATATTCTTGGTAATGGAAGCATTGAAAGAGTAAGTAATAAAATTTCTAAAAAAGTAGGTCATTTAGAAGAATTCGTCGTCAAATTACTCAAAAGTGTGCAATAAGGATGTATAATAGATGAATTTACCACAATTGGACTTCTGTTCATCCTTGTTGTTTCTATGTAGTGAAAGAGAAAAGGATAGGATGCAAATTTAACAGAACAAGCGATACAAGTCATCTTAATATGTAGTAGAAGAGTTATTCGGAATCACATGCTTGGCAATTAAAATGGATGTCAGTATGCTAAAGACACGCTGGGTGGCACAGTAGGTAGAGCGCCTATCTTTCAACCGAAAGGTTCCAGGTTCAATTTCCAATGAAGCAAAAAAATGCTTTATGGGTTTTTCGTACAGCAACCTTTGTCATTAGGATAAAATAAATAACAAAAAATAGTTGAGAGTATAATCTTGGTTGGTAACAAATCAAATAATAAAATGAAGCTATTATATTTAAGAAAGCTTAATTCCTGACAATAGCAGTAGTTTTCCACATTTCATGAGTTATAAGCCAGTCATTTTATAAATAAATGCTTGAAATATTATAGATGTAGTATAAACTTGGAGTACCGTACCGAAAGGTGATTCTACCTAAGTTACTGCCAATAACATAAAAAAAAATTCAATATTTTGGTGTCCATTTTTCAAATGAAAAATAATATGCTTCCAGACTATTTGAAAAAATCTACTAAGATTTGTTGGAAAAACAAGTCATTACAGCTTGAGATGGGCAAATTGTATCAGGGTATGATTGTTTCGTAGGAGTAATACGCAAAATAATTTATTTCGTAAAGGTCTTCAATTATTTGTAGTGGAAATCAGAAACGCAGAAAATTTACATTTCGATAATTTTTGTAAAATATAACGTATTATGAAATTTCTATTTCTATTTACTATAAAATATTCATAAATTTTTATTTTATTTTGATTTTGTATTTGAATTTTGTAAATTTATTTTTTAATTTTGTAGTTTAAATTTTTTATGAATTATCTTGGTAAATTATTGTTAAAAAATTAATCAATAGTGTGTAAAAATCATATTAAACTAATTTTCATATAATTTTAAGGTAAATAGATATTAAAATTTAAAATAGTATTTTTTACTAATGAATTAAAAAAAGAGGTATTTTGTTATACGGGGTTTTCCAATAAAGTAGTATGATTTCTTTTAAAAAGAAGCACACTCATTGTTAAGGAAATTCAAATGTTTTTTATTTAATGTGAAGTACAATTGATACAATTAAGTTCTGAATAAAACGTCATTCAAATGGCGTCCACGACTTCTTCTGCCGGAGCGAATTCGATTAACCCAATTTTCGATCACTTTTTCCACTAAATCCAGTCGTATGTCATGAATAGCACGTTCAATATTGACTTGTAAAGCTTGAAGAGAGTCTGGTTTATTGCTAAAGACTAATGACTTCAAATAACCCACAAGAAATAGTCTAATGGTGTTAAATCACAACTTATTGGAGGCCATTATCACAATTTCTTGAAATAATAGAATCTCCAAACTTTTCTCGCAATAACTTAATTGTTGCACTTGCTGTGTGGCACGTAGCCCCGTCTTGTTGGAACCAAATGTTGTCAAGATCAACTTCATCCAATTTCGGCCATAAAAAGTTGGTTATCATCGATCTATAGCGCTCTTCATTGACAGTAACCGTGTTACTAGCTTCATTTCGGAAGAATTACGGATCGATAACTCTACCAGACCAAAAACCACACCAAACTGTCAATTTAGGTGAATGTAATGGTTTTTCGTGAATAATTTGTGAATTTTTTTCGCACCAGAATCGACCGTTTTGTTTATTTACCGCACCACTCAGATGAAAGTGAGCCTCATCGGAGAAGATAATTTTCTTAAAAAAATCGTTATCGTTTTCAAGTTGTTCCAAGGCAAAATCAGCAAATTCACGACGTTTACGGTGAAATTGTAAACATTACTGAATTCAATGAAAAAAAATGACAGATCATGACATATTACAAATGGGCGAAACGTCAGTTCAAAATCATATCATCCCTATTAGAAAACTCTACACATCGAATTCGTCGTCAAAAAATAAAAAACATTTTGTCTTATTGAGTTTGTTTTATTAGTTTAAACTGTACAGTATGTACCCAAAAATGAGATACCAAAATATGATAATATGAAAAAAAAAATGTAACTGTTTATAATTAGTTAATATTTATTATTAGTTTTAGTTTACCAAAGAAAAAATTGAATGATTTTTGATTTATTTTTATTAATTTTAAAGCTCGGAAAACGAAAAAAAAATTATTAAAACAAAAGTTCCTTATTTTTTGACGTAGAATACGAATTTGCATAAAAAGTCTCTTCCCGTTTCGATTTCGGTTTCTAGTTTCTAGTTTAAAAGACATATTTCCGGCTCTTTTCGAAAGTTAAAAATATCACCAATCGATAGAGCACTTTCCATTTCGCTTTTTAAAGTTTTGTTTAAATATTAAAATAACTGCTCCTTTTCTTAAAGAACTGATACGAATGGTTTGAACAATTCGGTGTAGAAACAAAATTAACTAGGATTAATTTCGTTATGTATAACAGATTAAAGAACTAATGTTGTATATTTTGTATTCATTATTTTGTTCTGATTGGTTAACTTTATTTTATGACCAACTTGTTTCCAATTCCGTTAGTAATGAATAAGTACAAAATCATCCACTGTACAAAATAAATAAACGTATGACATAAACTTTTTTTTTTTAAATAAATAAATATTCCGAAAGGAACTGAGCAACAATTTGTTTTGCTCCATTCGAGCATTAACCCACTTCCACCATAGTAGTTAATTAAAAATATATTTTTAATTTTTAATTGGGCAAACAAAAAAGGTTGAATGGAAAGGTCTAACTGGACCAATTCAATTTAAAGAAGGAAGACGAGTTCAATTTAAATTAGATTTAGTTAAATTGAGGCAGCATTCAATTATTAAAGTTGGTGAATGGTCTCCACAGTCCCGCTTAAATATTACAGATCGATCAGTATTTTATGATCCTGGTATAATGAATGTTACGTTGGTTGTTATAACAATATTGGTAAGTTATTTTTTGATTTTTCAATAAATAATAATAAAACTGTTTTAGTATTTATTCAAGCTACCTATCTAAGTGTACATATATTGAAAATATTTATTTCTTTTGAATTTTGTTGATAAATAATACCATAGTCGTCAAATGATCATTGAGTAAATGTAATACAAAGAGTGTCAAAGTAGGACCAAGGAACATAATATAAAAGAAGACTTATTTCATGTAAATTTTGCTTGAAAATTTTTTCATATGAAGGTCGATTCAAGTTACCCCATAGAGCCATAGATATATAAAATATACAGCTTGGTGTTGCTCTCTCTTTCTCTCCAATATATAATCATATTAATTATTAAATGTCATATTCAATCAAGCGAAATGATATTTTCTAACTTTATTTTATATAAGTGTTGATTAAAAATCAGTTTATATTCTTTTTGGCTTTATTTCAATACCACGTTTGAAATAAAGTCGAAATCATGAACTTTTTACCATTTAAAATTTAAAATATTATTAACAGATGATAATGATAAATTTGATTTTTAATTATGTATTTTAGATTTGAATCAGGGAATTCCATTTTCCAGAATATTTATAATATTTATACTGTATATGCGGTAACAACTCACGCGCCGGACTCCCGCCGTATGTCGATCCCGCCAGTGCACTTTAAGTTTTTAAAATAATAAAACCAATTATGTGCGGTGTTCAAAATCAGGGTATACCACCTTCATAGGATATTCATATGCACGTATAGGACTTACACACAGAATTTGTTCTTATAAATAGTTGAATACTTATGTAAATATTTGAAATGGCTTTTTTGGTTTTTTTAAAATAAAATAAAGACGAAAACAAAAATTATATGATTTCGGTTTTATTTCTTCCGGCTTTATTTCAAGTAACATATTTACCAAACAAACAAATATTTTTTAAAAATCCTCATCAAAAATATGTTTTCTTGCATTTTGTTTTTGTTAATTTTTTATTTTTTTGTTTGACGAAATGTAGGTACATTTTAAATTTTGAACAAATAACTTAACCAATGCGTTTTGTAAGAAATTAAATGAAATTTTATGCTACTATTTTTTATTTCTTTTTAAATTTATACGTCAATAGTGAAAGTCCTAAGATAATTGTTATTTTTTCACATAATTAAAGAAAATTTAATTTCCTTCAAAAAAAGTCCGCGAACGGCTATACTGGGACCAGTGCTCCAGAAGTTATGAGCTATTTTGTCCCCACACTTCCTGTTTTTTTGCAGGAAATTTTTTATTTTCATTTATTTTTAAGGCTGTTAAACAGAGTTGAAAGCTCAAACCTCATGTAAAAATTTGTTTAAATATTAGTGCATGTAAATTTGAAAGCTTAAAGCTTCTTTTAATTTTTACACTACCTGGATGATCAGTTTACTTGAAATTATATACCACTATAGTAAAAATTTAAATGTAAATAAAAAGAAGCAATACAAATAAACATCCGTACTTCAATGTATTTTCAAAATATAAATTTAGAATCATGTAAAAAATTATTCTTTGTGAAAACGAAAGATCCCCCCAAAAAATTTTTAATTTGATATTTTTTTGTATAAAGGAAAAAAATTGTTCGAAGGCAAAAAACGAAAAGTATTTTTTGACTATATTACATTTATTTTAATGTTCGAAAAATTATTTAATTTAAGAAAATAATTTCTTATTTTGCAAGTGAAGTAGCTCATGTATTTCTTAATCGCATGTTTCTGAGAATTCGTGGATCACATAATTCTGGCAATAAGAAGTTGCTGTAAAAATATTCCAATTTTGGTTTCATTTTATTAGTAAAAAATTGATCGTTCTTTCAATTCGTTCATACTTGTAGTCTTTTGAATTCCATATACCAAAATTTATTTTTGTTATGTTTAATTACCTTGCACTTGATAAAAATAATTATATGATTTTTATAGTGCACTTGTATTATCATCAGTATTGTATTTTAAATACCTTATCTTTTTTTGGCCAATAGCGTCTTTTGAAAAATCATCTTTTGCTGACTGAGGGCATTTTATTTCAAAAATACCATTATTTCGAACTAGACCATTTGGAGTAGCTCCAAGAAAATGTAATTGTTCGTCAATAAAAATCCCACAGTTTTGAATGTTTAAATTAGTCTGATATTGTATTTTTTTTATTTTACATTCCATAAATCATGATGTTTGTGCATACAACTGACTAGAGCTTGTATTTGATTATATTATGATAGCTAGAATTATTTCGAACTTTACAAATTTCAAATCTGAGGCAGTGATTCCAAAATCTGAGACATTATATTTCTTAATTCGTACCAATAATTACAACCAGATTGATCGCGTCTATCAATTTCAATGTTCGCCCTATTTTCAAAATTTGTTCGCAACTTTTCCAACATTATTTGTTTTCTTTTGTAGAAACACAGGTAACATATCTGGGTTTTCACATGTGTCTGCTCTATAATTTTTATCAACTGAGTGATGCTTAGCTCTGCTTAACCTTTTATTTGACTTATGTTGCTTCTTTTTTCTGATTATTGTATTAAAGTAGTAATGTGTTAGACATGTTGCATAATTAAGAGATAACGCAAAGTTCTCTTAGAATAAAGAATTTAACTTTTTGTTACGTAATATAATAGAAGGTATAATACCCTCTTTCTCAAAATTACTTGAAGATAGGTAGATATCTTATTAAATAATCTCAAGGTACTTATTCTCAATAAGTTAAACTTCTTTATATAAATTTATTTTTATTTTTGTTTTTACTTCTTTTAAAAATATGTCTGAAGTAGGATTGAAACATTTTTGATTAGTACCTCTACAATACAGCGATGCATTCTTGTTAAACTGCACACCAACTTTACTTCAGTTGGTTAGCAGTGGCATTATATTAGTGTATATATATATATTTATAAGTATTATCAATAATCAATGTATATAAAGAGTCATTGAGATGATATACATATTATATATATAATTTTCTGTATTTATCTGGATGTTTGTTATTTCGAAGGAATACTCCAACACATATACAAATTATTATATACAATATACATTCAATATTATTTCTGTTGTTATAATTGAGTGAGTCTTACAGAAATTGATGTAATTTTTTATACAACTTATAATAATGCGAAATAATCATTAACTCAAAATTACCACTCTGATTTATTTAGATTAGGGGCCGGAAACATGTAAATTTGTGAAGTGAAAATTTAGTAGCGGATTCTCCCTTATTACTTTTAAGTGACAAACATTTTGCGGTTGCTTTAATATGAAAAAGAACATTGTACAAACGTGCATTCCAAATAAGGTTTGGTTACTAACAATGAAAAAAAAAATAGTGAAAATACTGATAATATTAATAACTATTCAGGTACAGGTTTTAAATTTGTTGATCACTATATTATTATTGCGAAAGCATTGATCTTGGATTACATTCAATGATAAAACTTCAAAAAAATCTAAAAGACAAATTTTATTAAATCATTGTTTTTTTAATTAATACTACTACATGATATTGGTAAATATTATTATTAAAAGTTATTTATTTTATTTTATTTTTGAAGGTAAAAAAAGAACAAAATTAAAACTCTCAGTTATAACAGGTAGAAAAAACTTCAGTTGCACTTTTGCATGTTCATAAGAACAAAAAACAAATCATACATATATGATTGACTATACATCTATATTATACTACACAAGAGCACAATTTTGAAGGCACGCTTTTCGTGATTTTTCGTGTGTTTTCGTGTGTTTTTTTTTCATTCAATCAATTAGTGGTGATGCAGGTTGTGGCGATCAAAATCAACTTTTATTTTATGTGTATATTTTGGCTAAACAATTTTTATAAGATATTAGCTGGGTTGGTTAAAGCATTATTTAATATCAAAAAAATTTGTCGATTTTCTTTTGAGTCAAATTCTTTTTAGTTTTTTTTTTATTTATCGCATTTGGTTTTTTGCACTTTTAGTAGGAAAAAAATTAGTTAGTAGGATAATGTTATTAATATAGGTTTTAATATCATAAATTTTTGTGAGTTCGATTCTCTATTACTTCAAATTTTTTTATTAAAAAAATATTTTTTTTATTATTATGTATTATAATATTACTTTTTATAGTATAATATAATTAATAACAAAAACAATATTTTTTTAATAAAAAAAAAGTAATTTTTAATTATTATTCTCTTTTCAATTATTTCAACAAAATACGAAACCGATTAGTTTGAAATAAAATCTAAGCATACAAATTATATATACTTACTAGGGGCCCCTGCTGAGTAATTATATTTCAAGTTGAAGTCAAATTTAAAGTTTTTAAAAAAACAGTAATTTACGTACTGACATAGACTTCGCACGATATAGCAGAAACCACTCGTGTTTAATAAAAAGAACTTACTATACTCGTGGTTAGTACGTGTACGTAGTACGTTAGTACGCGTACGTTAGAACTCGTGTTCGGTAGTTTCCCTTAATTTAACTTTTTTGCCCCAAAGGCGCTCTGATCGTTGTTGATTGTTTAAAATAGTTCTAAATTGATCTCTTTTGTTCTGAATTTTTTTGTACAAAAATTTTGTAGGTATATCTTTTTTAATTTCAGCACCTGAATAGTCAAGTCAAGAAAATTTTGAACATTTGACATGTTTAAAGTATCTGAAAACAATGTATAGAATATTTTAATAGCAAACCACAAAAAAATAAAAATTGCTCAAAGTTTTAAGTTAATTAAAGTTTAAAATTAACTCTTTTATTTATAAAATAAAAAAAAAATATCAGATATAGATGGAAAATTATTTTATAAGAATTTATTAGACACCAATTTCCAGTAAGTTTTGCATATGCAATATCAATTAATAAATCACAAGGTCAAACATTTCAAAGAGTCGGAATTTATCTCACTCAACCTTCCTTGGTCAGCTCTACACAATCCACGGCTCTAAAAATTAAAATTCTAGCAGGACCAAGACAGGGAAAACTACTGACAACGACACTTTAACTGACAATGTTGCATACCAGGTCTAGAAAACTTCATTTTATCCAATTTTTTCCTATATGATGAATTTTAAAACTTGCTTATATAATAATTGCGAAACGGTACTAACCCATGGATATGATTAATGGTTTAATAAAATTATGGGAAACTATTTTTTAATAACATTCCAACACACGTTTTCCCAATCAACGCCAACAATCAATTAATGGGTTAATAATATCAGTTATGGTAAAGGGTTTCGGTGGTGTTAGTGGCTTAGAGTTCCACATAGCTAAGTACCTACGTGCGCGGTTCGCTTAGTATTTTTCGAGGCTTTGACCTTCCATCGAGAAATAAAAAAATAACGAAAACAAATTAAATCTTACAAAAAAAGATCAATGCTATCTGATATTTTTTTTATTTTATTTTAAAATTAATATTAACTTAAAATTTTGAACATTTTTTATTCTTTTGTGGTTTGCTATTAATATTACTATTCTATATATTGTTGTCAGATACTTTCAACGTGTCATATGTATAATTGTATTAAAAATCATTTTATTGTGTCGTTTCACAGAAAAATTCCTTTCTTTTGGTCGACCGGGTATGTACCAGGGGGTTTCTTCTAGCATTTATATTATATACAATACCCATGTATAGATAATAATATATAGTTACTGCCAAAAGTAAAGAAAAATAATTTTAAAAAAAACTATACATATAATAAGATGCTTCTGCTGTACCTATTAATTGATTTTTTTTTAATAAAATAAAAATGTGTGTATTAAAAATAAATGAAAATAAAAAAATTTACTGCAAAAAAACAGGAAGTGTGGGGACAAATTAGCTCATAAGCACATAACTTCTGAAGCACTGAAGTATTTTTTTTTTGAAGGACTTTAAATTTTCTTTAATTATGTGAAAAAAAAAATTATCTCAGGACTTTCACTATTGAATTATAAATTTAAAAAGAAATAAAAAATAGTAGCATAACATTTCATTTAATTTCTTACAAAACGCATTGGTGTGGTTGTTTGTTCAAAATTTAAAATATACCTACATTTCGTCAAACAAAAAAACAAAAAAAAAAAAAAACAAAAAAAAAAACAAAACAAAAATGCAAAAAAACATATTTTTGATGAGAATTTTTAAAAAATATTTGTTTGTTTGGTAAATAGGTTACTTGAAATAAAGCCGGAAGAAATAAAACCGAAATCATATAATTTTTGTTTTCGTCTTTATTTTATTTTAAAAAACCAATAAAGCCATTTCAAATATTTACATAAGTATTCAAATATTTATAAAAACAAATTCTGTGTGTATCTCATATACGTGCATATGAATATTCTATGAAGGTTGCATACCCTGATTTTGAACACCGCACATATTTGGTTTTATTATTTTAAAAAGTTAAAGTGTACTGGCGGTATGGACATATGGCGGGAAGTCCGACGCGTGAGTTGTTACCGCATATACAGTATAAATATTATAAATATTCTGGAAAATGGAATTCCCTGATTTAAATCTAAAATACATAAATAAAAATCAAATTTATCATTATCATCTGTTAATAATATTTTTAATTCTAAATGGTAAAAAGCTCATGATTTCGGCTTTATTTCAAACGTGGTATTGAAATAAAGCCAAAAAGTATATAAACTGATTTTTAATCTTATTTCTTTTTAATTTTGACTTTATTTCAACACCCATATAAAATAAAGTTAGCAAATGTCATTTGGTTCTATTTCTTTCGGATTTACTTTAGGTAACAGTTTTATAAACTATACAATCTTTTATTTGATGATACGGTTGTTATGAATTTACATGCAAACTGTACGGTAAGTACGGTAGGTAACGTGTATGGTAACTAAGGAAATATGAACGGTATCTATGTCCTCAGACCAAAAACAAAATTAGTATATATAAGATACATACATCTAATGGACCCCATACACCATTAAATCTGTTTAAAAATTTGTTTCGAAACTAATTTTTCTAGTCGTCACTCCCTGCAATAACAATGCACAAGCACATAAACTTCACTAGTTTTTGTTAAGTTAAGACAAGATACAAATGGCGGATAAAATTATCGCATTAATATTAGTTGTAGAAATTTATTAAAAAAAAAAACGACATGATTAGAAGATTAATAACAATAAATTTTAGGAGATGTCTCGTTCATCACAACACTACTTGAACTCATCAGTAGGTATTTGTAGTGTTAGACTACCTATACAAGTCCTGATTTTGTTTTGGTTGATTTTATAACTTATTCATAGATGTTAGAAGATTGATCACAAATATTATGAAAAATATGAACTACTTCTAAATAACAAAAACACATAAACAACTGATTTTATGTACATTTTGGTTTCGGAACTTCACCATACACATTTGCACATACTGAGAAACATAATATGGGCGGAGATAAAAAATAAAAAAAATTTTGATTTTGTAAAATGTTTAGGAAACTCGAAACAACCGCACATACGATTAAGTTTCACAACTTTCGAAAGCAGTTTTTAAGCAGATTTAAACGTATATGGGGCCCTAATATGTTTTAATATTATAAATATACTAGTGCGTCCCTGTGCAATTGCACAGTAGTAACTTTATTTAAAAAATCCTTGATAACAACATCATCATTGATTCATATCAATTTATATGAATGTTATTTATTTTTTTTGTAGGTAGGTAGGTATCTTTGAAGGACACCAAATGGTTTCAGTCACGCGCGCGCAAACCAACATTGGTAGTGAGGGCCTTAAACCCACTAAAACCACCTCTTTTTTGTCTGTCTTGTCTAATGAATTCTTACTTTCAGAAAAAAAAATCATACGTTTTTTTACATAATTTAAATTATGGTTATGTTTCTGTATTATTAATTAAACATTTTTTTTTGTAAAATATTAAAGTAAATTTAAATAAAAAGTAATTAAGCTTTAAAAAAGTGATTTAAAAATGAAAAAAAATATAAAAGTGTAAAAATTGAATGTATTTTTCTATTTTTAGTATTTTGTTATAGTATTGGAATTAATTAACTTTGTTATTAGCATATCCTTATATCTCTTTAATCTTAATATGCACCATGAAAAAGAAATCTTATCTCTATCAATTCGACATAAATTACAGTAAGAATCGGTTATAGTCACTAATGGTTATAGGTAAAATTCGTTTTTAACCAACAATTTTATTGTCATCATCTTTTTTAATCTTTCTTTTATGTATTCTAACTCGTGTACAGTCGTTTCTAGTCGTAGTTCGTAATAGTTGTAGTCAAAATTCTGTTATAGCAAAGAATATAGAAAGTAGGAAGTTTCATCTGAAAAATTTTTAAAATTTTCAACTATGTTAAATTTCGTTCTAGCAACATAATAATGGTCGGGCAACAACGAGAGTGCTGTGGTGATTGAAAAGTAATTTTTACTTTATTGAGAGATATTTTTACCAAATATCCAATAAATTCCAATCCAAATTTTGTTTAGGCTATATTTTTTTTCTTTTTTACTTGCTTTTCTTCAGCTTGCAATATTTTTTATTTATTTTATTCGGCGATGTAGGCACTGCTGGCTATTACAGACACTAGCGAAGAGAGAGCGAATCTCAATTTATTGGAATATAAATCCCCTTTTTCATAATTTTGCATGAAAAATCAGTGTTTTTCAGCGGGGATCCAAAGCACACTAACTAACCATCACAAAATTAAAATAAATTTTATAAATATATAACTTTATGAATAAATTTAAAACAGGGTAAGCGTTACCAAGTGTAGTACACATTCATTTTGTTGCCAAAATTTTATAAATTGAAAATATATTTTTAATAAAACCAAAAAAATACGTAAATAAAATACATAATATTATTTTCCAAATAAATAAAACAAAAAACAATTTAATTAAAAACAACAACAAAATTATATAGTTATACAAAGTTTTAGTTATAACGTGTAAAAATATTAAATTATTTAATTTATTTAAGTTTTAACATATTAAAAGTTAATGATGATGATAATAAGTTAAAGGCCATAATGCCTTTTTGATTGCTATCAGCCAGAAATTTTAATCTAATTAAAATCACTAAACTGTTTAAAATAGCGTTCTTTTGAAATAGTATATTTTGTACATATATAGAAGATACTACTAAACCACCACGCTGAATCAGTTTAAAATAATAATTATTATACTTAAGTAACTACTTAAATTTTTTTGGCTTTCCATAATTAATAGTTTACAAATATTGCAATTTAGTTTTTTCGCTATTCAAAAGGCTGCGTAACCTGATACATAAAAGTATCCATTATACTCAAAAGTTTTGCAAGACGTTCAAAGGAAAATCTTTTTGGTAAAAAAATTTCATATAATGTAGTTTTTTAAAAAGAAAATAAAAATAAAAAATATTCACTTTACTAAAAAATATCTAGGCAGTTTACCCTATTTTGTCTTGCTTTTGCTCATATATTTACTTTTTTCGTACAAACATTTTATCTAACATTATTTGTTCCTGCATGAAGTCAAATGTTAGAATTACACATAGCATTTTTTAACAGACCTTGAACTACCTAATTTATTTTCTCCTTTTTAGTGCATTTAACGTTACTACCAAAATTGTGTAACTCTTCGAAAAAGCAAGTTTTTAAAAAGTTTTTTTTTTATTTATTGCTTGTTTTTAACAAATGTTTTGTTTTATTACAAAAGAGTTAAAGCCTAGTTATTAACCAAACAACAACATTTCTGATTAGCTTTCATGTGTATTGGCAAAGAATATAAAAAATAAAAAGAAGATAATCTGAATAGAGTCAGAAGAATGATTTAAGGAATAAATAAAATTTCTTCATTTGTTGTATGGTTGACGTTGAAGAAATGTTTCTTTTTTTTATTTTCATTTATATCATTATTTATTTTGATTCTTGATTTTATAGAAATGCGAATTTATTCAAAATGTTTTAATTGAAATTTATCAGGATTTGTTTATGTTTTGTTTTTGCTTTTAGTTTATGCATGTACCTAGGTATTAGGAGGTGAAGGATAGGACAAGAGGAGAAGGAGGAGGAGGAGGAGAGGAGTAGGATTTTCACCTTATTGTCAGTTCTCCTCTTCTTCCTCTCCTCTCCTCCTCCTCCTCTCCTCTCCCTCCTCTTTCTCTCCTCTCTTGCTTTTAGCGCTCTTCTTAATTAATTTATAAAACCATCAGATGTAATAATAAAACATGCCTTTTTCCAAGTATACGTTTACAGTGAATGTTGTTAAATAGACTACCAAAATGATAGCTTGTACTCTTTGTGATAAAAATTTACCCGAAGTGATAATCTAACTCGTCATAACAAAAACAAACATGGATTCGGTGGGGATGGCACGATGCTATGCTAGTGAATTAGTAAATAAAACGAAATGTACTATTACTAAGGCATTAGATGCTCCACCAGTAAAACAATAAAGTTCAAATAAATAAATATGAATAGGTATGTATTCCTTGTATATAAAGTAATCCTTGTATTAAAAATAAGCACTATGACTCTCATGATTTAACATCCATTAATGAAATTCAAAGAGTTGGAAATGAAATTAAAAAAGAGTACACGAAGAAAAACAAGATAACAATAATCAAAAATCAGAACAAATCGGGTGCTTTTTTAAAAAATACTGGCAGAAATGAAAAATTAATGAAAGATTTAATTAAAATAAAAAGAATTTTAAGAAGAAAATACCAATTATTAAGATCTAAACGTATTTTAGAGCAGGAAGCTCTAGAAAAAACTTATAAGCCTATTGTCAATTCAATTAAAGAATTAACTAATGTTATGAAATACCAAACGTTTGATAATTTTAAATTGAAACCAGAAATCAAGCCGGAAGTTGATAAGGAACTAAAAATTAAGCTGCAAACCGATAATGAGGATGAGTCATTTGATAATGTTGTTGCAACAACACCAAGTATAGAAAAGATAGATTTTGAAAAATTTTCAACACCAACATCTGGTAATAATAATATAAATACAATGGTTTCATCTAAATTTCTCCTTCATATGGATATAATAGGTCCGAGATTGATAAGAGTTATGGATCTTATTTCGATTCACAAGCAAAAACAATCAAATTAGGAACATCTAATTTCGAAATTGATAAACAAAGTCATAATATATTAATTGACAATGAAGTTTTTAAAACAACAGATGGATTAAATGAACTGATATTAAAAAGAAACCAAATTCAAATATTTATACAGGGAATGATATGAAATTATAAAAGAAGATTCTAGAAACAACAAACGCTCACAGAAGAAATTATAACTCATTAGATAAAATTAAAGGAAATACCTATAAAACAAAAATGTTATTAGAAAGCTTTTTGATCATGAATATAATACGAGAAACAAAAATCAAGTAAGAACATCCTTTTAAAGTAAGAACATCCCGATTGTGGAATCGTGTCCCAATCGAAGCATTCCCAATGAGAGAAGGATTTTTATTTATGACTTACAGAGGTTTAAGACGAATGTTAACAACATTGTTCGTTCTTTCCCACAAAACTTGTCTTCTTCCTTATTCTTTCTTTTCCTCTAACTATCCTTTCCTTTTTCAAATAGTTAACGATACGCAAGTACTTAAAGGTTCAAAACCTAAGTTTTGGCTATAATATAAAAAAACAGGTGCAGGCTATAGCTAAACATTAAAAACAACACTGTTACCAACATCATCAATACAATATTCTGAGCCTCCAAAACAATATACATGTTGGGATGATCCTAATGAGTTAATTGACAGATTGGAAGTTTTACATACATACATCCCAAATCGCAGAGAATAATAATAACCACCAAAATGAAATCAACTTTATTTTTGCAGAACTTATAAAGGCAGATATAATTGAATAATTATAAAGAAGTTATATGAAAGAATGATAAATAAATTAATAAATCAATAAAAAAAAGTATTTTAATTATTATTATTTACATGTAAGATGAGGAGCAATAATAAAATCTATACATATGACTGGTGTCTTCTCTCTCTTTATATTTAATATAACAGATCAATAACAGCCTGAAATAGACCTAATCCGATTGATTGCTGTTGCTGTTCTATTCGGTTGCTGTTGCTGACCTATTTATTCTGTTGCTTTTACAGTCTTTTTCTGTTACATATATCATATCTTAAAACAAATAGGGTTGTGTAGTTCGTTGGTGAAACGATGAATTACTAGGCTCTCAGAAAAGAAGAAAAAGAAAACATTTATTTTTTTGACAATTATAACAACACAATTATAACAATATCCATACAACATATAATAAAATAATCTTGCAAAAAAAAAAAAAACAACAACACAAAACAAAGTTTGAAATTCTCATTCCACAATCCACACTTGCAGCAAATATTATATTGATGCGTGGGCGTGGTATCTATACACTAGGATTGGGTACTGCACACACATATGATATGTATTGAAAGAAATAAAATTGAACTCATTTTATTATTTTTTCGTGTATCAATTTAGCGTTGCCACTTAACAAAAACTTCATATAAATTTCTGAAAAAATGTAACTTGAAGAAAATGAAATATTTGAATATATTCGGATCTAATTTTTTGAATTCAACAAATTTTTCAACTCTTTTCAAATTCAGTTTCATTACTTAAATATAACAAAAAATGTCATATTGGCAATATTTTTTGAAATTTTTTTTATCTTTTCAAGTTCAGTTTCTCTACTTAACTATAAAAAAAAAATGCCAACTTTAGATATTTTTTGAACAATAATTATTTTCTTTAAACTTTTTTAGAGTATTGAAAAAACATTGATTTTAATATTAAATTCATAAAAAATATAAATTTAAAAAAAAGTATATCGCTGTATAAAAAAAGTGTATTCGGTATTATTGGACCTATGTGGCAACCCTATAATAAATTATAATATAATAATTGAAATAATAAAAGGAAGAGTAGGCATAGACCAAAATGTATTTAAAAAAAGTGTTTACATAAATATATATAATACCTACGCTTATAGAAACAATTATGACACACATAAGCAAGCAATCTTGATATCCGGCAAAGACTAATGTGTAAAATAAAAATCGGAATTGAATTTTTTTATATAAGTATGCATAAGTTAGAAGAGAACTATTCTATCAATTTGATTCTGTATGCAAATATGTATCCACAAACCTCATTTAGGTGGTACAGTACATTGTATAATAAAGGTCAATTATAGGCACTGTGCGTGTACGCGCAAACATTAAAAAAATATTCAGTATAGTACAGTACAGTATATAAAATTGAAGGGTAACTAAGTTATTTCAAATAAACGTAGGAATGTAGGATAAAATAAAATATATGTATTAAATTTAAATATGTAGCAATGATTTATGAAGATAAATAATTTTTTTTTGCTACACTTTAATATGAAAAAATATTTGCTACAAATAAATTTTTTAAATTATCAAAATTACAGAATAGAAAATTCAAAATGTTGATGAGCTGAATAGATAAAAAAATTGGAATGATAACATTTACGCTCACATAACAGCTAGCTTTTGCAACAGATTTTGTTAAATGCAATTGCAATTCAATGTGAACACATCCAATTACCGCACATCTATTATATCTTTTTTCTCAATGATAAGTCTATTATTCCTTTTATGAAAGGAGTTGGTTTAGTAAGTTAAGATATAATTTTGTGATAAAATTTATTTAAATGATTAAACCCTTCGTGAGCATGGGCCGTTCCTACTAGTACATATAATGTGGTTAATTATGATGGCGCTGGTTGTCATGAAAAAACCAAACTTCCGTAGAGGGCTGAAACATATAAATAAACGTGGAAAACAGTCACCGTGGACGTGGACGTGAAGGAAGAAATAAACGTTATTCAAATAAAATATTGTTTAAATAATTTCATTATTCATAAATATAAAGTAAATATAAATAGTCACATTTTCATATTGTAATTCCAAATTTTGTTTTAACCAATAAATATTCTTATACAATATAATTTGTAAATAATTTCTACATGGGGGCTCAACCGTGATATGACCAGGATTGATACCACCAATAATTTAAACATAAAAACATTTCATTTAAACCAAATTTAATTTCTAATAATATCAAAATAATAAGAATAAAAACAAATAAAAACATTTAAACAAAAACACCTCACATGAATCACTAATGCATATTTTATCCAAATTTAAAACAAAAATAAACAAAAATATTTTACATGAATTACCTACTACTTTAACTTGAAAACATTTTATTGAAATCAAACCACTTTGCAAACATTAGTTAATGGTATAATAAAAATAAAACAAAAACACAGCTGAAAATTAATTGAAAACAAGTTTCTTTCAATTTTGTTTTTATAATAAAATATAATACAGAATAAAGGGCGATTTTGTTTTTAATTTGTTTTTATCAAACTAAAATTTTAATTGCTTATCATACTTTATTACACCAATTTTGTTTAATACAATTAAAACGAGTGTACATTGAAAAGTTAAAATAATTTTACTAAAGTAACATAAAACTTAAACAGAAACAGAATAAAAGAATAATTTTCCTGAATTACCATAATGAGTGGAAGAAGACGCGGTCGCTCTTTAAACTTCAAGGCGATAACAGCTAAAGAAAAAAAATAATAATATATAGGTAATAAATTACAATTTAAAAAAATAATAATATTAATTTAGAAATAAAATTATACAAAACTTAAAAAAAAGAAAAAGAAAACAATTAATGTCAATATGTGAACATAAAAATGATTAAAAAATGTTACGATAAGTTACTAACTAATTACAAATTTAAAAAAATAAAAGATTTAAAAATGGCGAAAAAAAGGCGCATTGTAAGCAACCAACCTTGAGACTTAGATTTTGTTATAGGAAAACTAAGAACAGAGATTAAAAATCTAAAAGATCAGAATGAAAATTTAAAAAAAATTAATGAAAAGTTCAATAACTTTTAATGAAATTATTGAAAATATATAAATCAAAAACTATTAATAATGGATTTAATTATGACCATTAAGGAAGTATAAATAGAGAAACTATGCCAAACGAAACATTTTTTTTCAATATTTCTTAAATTTTACTTTATCGTAGAACCCTAGAGAAAAAATATATTTCATAGGCCAAAATACCCCAGAGAGTAAATTATAATATCTCTTATAAATTAATAATCTTTCTCTTGAGTTTGTATATTGCAAATTTATGTTGTATAAAAATAAAACAAAAAAAGGTACATAGAAAAAATATATGTTTTGTTTATTTCATGCACACATACAATGATTTAATTTTTATTCTTTTGTGTTTAGTAGGTTCCGATTTAAGTCCAAAATAAAATAACATACCTGAAACAATAGCGTGTATAAATTGTTTTTGTAATTTGTAATTTTTGGATTTTGTTGTTGAACTGAATTTGTATTTTTTATTAATTTCAATTTTTAAAATTTTTTTTTTTTTTTCCCGAAAGATAGGAGGTAATCCCCGAAGGATATTAAGAGCTCCAGCCGCGTATGCGTCTTGATAGTGGAGGAATCGAACCCACTAAAGCCCACCTATTTTTTTTTCGTTATAACCAATCTACGTTAGATCGACTAATGACTTTTTTTTCGTAAATTTTCGGTCGCGTGTTTAGGAAATTATTATAGTGATTGTTTCTGTGGAGGATCGCTAACATCATAATAATTACCGTGTAGAAACTTTATCACTATGGTATTTCTCGTGAAGGAGATAGCCACAGCAGTAGTTCCGCGTGGGAAGATTATTTAGATTTTTTCGCAAAGGAAAATTATTGAAACAATAATTTCCGTAAAGGAAACTATTATCGTAGAATTTTCCATTTTAGGTAGCGACCAGCTCGTGGGGTTTCGTTCTCTTGAGTCGACGGATACTGCTGTCGATATGAAGAACTGCTGCCATTTTCGAGTTCATATGAGTTTGCAGTCTCTGCTCGTGTTTGACTCCATGTTCCTTGATCTCCTCCGTGACTGTTTCAATGTGCAAGTCACGTAGGAGATCTTTGTTACGTACATACCATGGTGCATTTACTATACCACGGAGCACTTTATTTTGATATTTTTGCAACATTTCGATGTTGGTTTTCTTTGCACAGCCCCATAATTGGATACCGTACTTCCACACAGGTTTTAATATCTGCTTATATATCAATATTTTGTTCTATACTGATAACTAAGAACCACGCCCAAGTAACCAGTAAAACTTTTTGAGTCTAATGTTTAGCTCTTGTTTTTTCTTTCTTATATGTTCCTTCCATCTTAGCTTAGCATCGAGTGTCATTCCCAGATACTTTGCTGTATTGGCATATGGTTCTATTTTGTTATTGATTGAGATATGAATGGTTAAAAATATGTAAAGTTTATATGAGTTGTTTTGCTTTCATTCAGTTTTATACGCCATCGTTGGGTCCATAATCTTATTTTATTCACTGCATTTTGAAGTTTTGATGTGGAGTTTTCGACAGATACGTCAACTGCAAGAATCGCAGTGTCGTCGTAGCCATAAAAATGTTGGCAATTTGGGGCATATCTCTTGTATATAGCAGGTAAAGTATTGGACCAAGAACACTTCCCTGTGGGACTCCAGCAGATATTTCTTTTATTTCTGAATATTCTTTGGCATAGCGTACACAAAAGTATCTATTGGTCATATATGATTTTAAAATTTCATAAAATTGTCTTGGTAAATCACGATGTAGTTTAAATTCGAGGCCTTGGTGCCACACTTTGTCGAAAGCCTGGGCAACATCTAAGAAGATTGCTGAGCAACTTTTTTTTCTTCGAACGCTTTTTCCACAATATTTGTGATCCGATGATCACTTGATCAATTGTAGAATGTTTGTTTCTGAATCGCATGATTTGTCCATTGATGAGATCGTAACCGCTTTTTTGACTACCTATGAACTAAAAGAAATTGCAACTGGATACAAGTAAAAGAAGCTAATAATAATACCAAAATTTTTTTTTTTTTTATTCTGAAAATTTTTTTTCTTTACAGAAAATCATTATAAATTTACGTAATTTTTCATTTTATTGGAATTTTTATTTCTGTGCGTTTCTAAAATAAATATTCCAATAAAAATCATGTATTAATTTATTATTTTTTTTAAAATTTACCTAAAAACGTCAACTATTTTTCAATCGCCAAAATTTGGTCGTATCAAATGTAAAAAAAGTAGCGTTTCAACCTTACGCAATACCAAAATATGTCGTACCAATTTTGAAAAGATTGAAAGAAAATAAAAATGGTCGAAACAATATTATGCAATGCCACTTTTTGAAAATAGTCGAAACAAAATGACGTCAGAAAGGTCAGAAAATCGAAGTATTTTAGGCATGCAGCTAAACCAAAAAGTGCAGTGGAATGAGCATATTTTTGATATAGCTAAGAAGGCTGCCAAATGTTTGGGTTTTCTTTCTCGATGTAAAGCCTACTTTTCTCCAAGAGATCTGCCCAATATCTACAAAGCATATATCCGACCTAAGATGGAGTAAAATTCTCACAAAATAGGGAGGCATTTTCACTAGGTTTGCTGGACAAAATCCTAAATCACGCGTTACGCCTATTTGGCGACCCTATCGTCCAGGTAACCTTTACTCCTCTTAGCAGACGTCGAAATGTTTTTATAGATATCTTGTTGGAAATGACACTTGTTCTAATGAAATAAAATCACTAATGCCTCCCCTCAAACTATTCCGGCGTAACACTAGGGAGGCTTCAAGTGCACATTTCTACACTGTGGAAATATCTAGGTTGTCTAAAACTGGTTTTGGAAATTCTTTTATTGTAAGAACTGCTAAAATGTGGAACATGCTCCCATCTCATGTGTTCCCCACCGACAAAAATGCTCCATTATACAATTTGCAACTTTTCAAAAAGAACCTCTTCATTCTTCTCCTACTTACCTTCCAATTCTCCTCTATCATCCTTTTTCCCTCCAAATCCTTTTTTCCTTACCCACACCTACAATAATTTTGTATAAAGGAATCCTTTCCTAAAAATTATTTATTTAAATGTTCGCAGCCTAAAAAATAAATTAGATGACATTAATATAATTCTGGATTCAATTCCTAAAACAGCTCATTTAATTGTTTTCCCAGAAACGTGGATTCTTAACGATCAAATTTATTTAGTCAATATAAAATATTATAATAAAATTTTCACATTTCGTTCCAAAAGAAGAGGTGGTGGAATCGGAATATTTATACAGTTTTCTTTAAAGTACAACCTAAAATCAACATTCTGTGATAATTTCAATAGCTTAATTTCAATTGTTCTACTTACCAAAAATAGTAATATAAATTTAACTGCCATACATCGACCACCCACTAATGATTCCCGAGCCATTGATAGTTTTTTGAACTAGTTTGAAACACATCTGTCAAAATTTGATATTGAAAATTCTCTAATAGTTGGCGACTTCAATTTCAATATAAAAAATGCAGGGGACAAACAAGTTGATAAATACGTCACACTGGGTTAATCCAATGGTTTTCGATTCCTAGACAGATCAGCTACACGAAATGTATCACAATCGTGTACTGTACATATTATTTCCAATAATATTTCGGATGAAATATACATTAATTACGCTGATGTTGATATCTCGGACCACAAAATTATATTTATTGAACTCCATAATAATAATAATAAAGGTGAAGATTTTGTAAACAAAAATAAATCAAAATACATAAGCAAAAAAACAAACGTCAATGTCATTAAGAAACACCTATCAAACTACATTATCGACACAAATTTTTTTACTAGCGAAGACATCTATCGTGAATTAAAAAACACTATCCAAACTAACTTACAATCTGCGACTAAAACAGTAGTTTATAGTAGAAAAATTGTATGCAGGGTGGTTTAGAGCAAAAAGCTTTTAGGGGTGTTTCCTTGGAGTATTTTAGGAAAAAAATTGTTCTAGAAGAGGGGTCTATCTTTAAATTTACCTGGGCTACAGAGGGTTAAAGAAAATCGGATTAGAAAAATTATGTCTAAAGAATATCCACTACAGCTCAGAAGAAATTGAAACTAGAGCAACATCTTCTTCATGGCTTTTTTTTAGAATTTTAGAATTTTTGTTAAAGAAATAATAACAGATAGAGTGAGCAACATAAAAGTCAATGATTTTTTCAGTAATCCTAATCTTCGTAATGATGAAAAAAATATCAAAATAAACGAGTTCAATGATCATTATGCCAAAGTGGGTGAAAACATTGCTAAAAATTTTCACAAAATTTATGTCCCAGTTTCTAGAACAAATACAACTTTCGAGCTAAAACCAATCGATTTAGTATCAACTCTTCAATTGATTGATAATCTGGCCTCAACAAATAGTGCCGAAGTTGATGAGATACCAACATATCTAGTCGATTATTGTAAAAATAAGTTAGCTAAACCAATTATGGCATTAATTAATGCAGTAATCGACCAAGCTTATATACCGAACGATCTTAAAATAAATAAAGTTATTCCTATTTACAAGAAAACTGGGGACAAAGATGACGTAAATAACTTCCGTCCTATATCTATAGCCTCAACATTCAGCAAATCGATTGCAACATACATTAGAAATGAGCTCACAGATTCTTTGGTAAAAAATAAGCGTATCTCAGAAATTCAATATGGGTTTACTAAGCAATCCAACACAACAACGGCATTATTTGATGTGGTGTCTCATATACAAACTGAGATATCTAAAAAGAAAAAAGTTAGTCTTGTTTTCTTTGATTTAACTAAAGCATTCGATACTGTAGACAGAAAAATTCTATTAAGAATTTTATTTGAGTGCGATGTAAGAGAAAAGGAATACCAGCTTTTTGAAAGTTACTTTAGTAATAAAAAACAATACTCCCAAAGTGATCGGACAAAAAGTGAATTAACAGATATTAACTTTGGTGTAATTCAAGGTAGTTGCTTGAGACCAGCGTTATTCTCATGTTACGTCAGTAGCTTCTCAATGTTAATGTTAAAAGGACAAGTTTATATGTATGCAGATGATATCATCATAATATATGAAGAAAATGAATACCCTGATCTTGAAAGAAAAATCAATAGAGATATAGAGGTCATCTTACACTGGATGAATTTGCACAAAGTAAGTGTGAACACAAATAAAACAAAATCCATGTTAATTAAGGCTAGTAACACTAATACTTGCATTAAATATAATAACCAGTTAATAGCAAAAGTAAAAAATTATAAATATATTGGAATTACTATTGATGAGGATTTAAATTAGAACTTGCATACAGCTGAACTTGCAGTAAAAACTGGAAGAATTGTTGGGATTTTCAAAAAAACTTAGGTGGCGAGCTCCTGATATAATAAAACTTCAAATTTTCTATAGTCTGTTCCATAGTATTATGTCTTATAGAATTGGCTTTTGGGGTAACACATACACCAAAAATATAAAAATCTTACAAGTAATACAAAACAAAGCAATCAAAAACCTATTTGGTTTAAATTACAGGACCTCTACAAATGAAATACATAAAAAATTTAAAATCTTGAAGCTAATTGATATGAAAAACATGATTCAAATTACACATATGCACAATATACATAACTGTAACATCAAGTCCAACATCAATTTGATTCATAATCATGATATTCACAATTATAAAACGAGAAATGCTAATCAAATCCGATTTAATGCTGCCTTACACCTCAATGGCTTAGAACCTATAATGAATTCAGGAATCGATGCTTACAATAATCTGCGCAACATAATAACGAATCCCAATAGTTTTTCAACAAGAACATTGAAAAATAAAATCAAAAATATGTATTTAGAGAGTTATGACTAATATTAAAATTTAAATTTCTAAATTCAAATTACTGTTAACTAAATTTCTAAAATCTAATTACTGTTTTGAATTTGTCTTATTTTCATATTATTTATTTAAATACTATATTATTTTTCTTTTCTTCTAAATCACTTGAATTGAATATATTATATTTGAATTGTATTATATGTATAAGTACTACTACATTTATTAATTGTTTGAAATCTTTATTTTAAATTTCTTAATTTACCAAACTATGTACGAGCTAGAAAACTCCTTTTGAGATAATTGAGTAAAAAATAAAAATAAATAATAAAAATAAATAACTTCAATATAAAAATGAAAATGAAAAATTAAATATATAAGAACAAAAATAAATTCTTAAATTTATTATAATATTACTAGTATTAACAATATTATAATATTAAAAAAAATAAATAATTTATTTCAATGTGCTTATTTTTTTTGTGCCATACAAGTAATTAATTTTGCACACTATTGTAATTCATATATAGGGTGGTTAGAGCAAAGTTTTAAAGGGTAATTCCTTGCAGTATTTTAGGAAAAAAATTGTTCTAGAAGAGAGGTCTATCTTTAAATTTACCTGGGCTACAGAAGGTTAAAGAAAATCGGATTAGAAAAATTATGTCTAAAGAATATCAATTACAGCTCAGAAGAAATTGAAACTAGAGCAATTTTTCGAAAATTTACTCATGATTGTCACTGGATTTATGGTGTTGGGTACCTGTTTTGTAGTAGCTACCTAGTTTTAAGTTGTTTGATGATGTTCCATGTACATTTCTAATCGTTTTGGCTACGATATGAAAGAATATTGACTTGTGCAACACAATTAGTTGTTAAAAGAATTTGATTGAGATAACTAAAAAAAATCGAATAATAAACCATGTCTTATTCCAACGAAGAATATGCAGATATGCATTTGATTTACGGCTTTTGCAACTGCAGTGCTTTAGCTGCACAACAAGAGTATCGTAGAAGATTTCCGAGGAGGCAAGTTCCATCAAGGCAGACATCATTTCAACATAGATTCAGTGTAAATGTATGGGCTGGGGTAATTGGCGAATTGTTTATAGGACCTTTTATTTTGGCAAACAGGCTATCGCTATACATATCAGGAATTTCTTCAAAATGAACTACAACCTCTGCTAGAAGATGCTCCTCTTTCACAACAGGCGACTCATTTTAATCAACATGACGGTGCTCCATGTCACTATGGCCGGCTCGTTACAAATTTTTTGAATAGCGAATATCCTAATCGTTGGATTGGTCGAAACGGACCCATGCATTGGCCTGCACGATCTCCTGATCTTACAATGATGGATTTCTATGTATGGGGAACTATGAAAGACCTCGTTTATGCAACCGAAATAACAGTAGTCCAAACTATTAGAGAGCAATTGTCAACTATAAATACAACAAGAATGATTTGTAAACGTGCCCTAGCTTGTATTCAGGCAAATGGCGCTCACTTTGAGCATTTATTGTGATTTATTACCTATTATTGTTTATTATTTTTAATAACTATTTTTGTTTATAAATACTTCTTTTGACTAATAAAATAAAATTATGTTACAAAATTCAAAACTCAGTTTTTATTTTTCTTACATAGCAGAAGGTAGCCATATATTACTGAAATTTTATGTGACGTTACCTGAAAAACGGCAAGTCTGATATGAAAGTTGTGTATGAAAAAGTTGTAGGGTATGATGTAGCGCATCAACACAAAAAAAACAAAAAAAATTAGCGAATTTTTTCGAGATAATCAACGTTTTTTACAAAATTTTCAGTTTTTAAAAGCAAAATTTTAGGTTTATGCAGTTATTATTGAAAAACGGTAAGTCTGATACTCATTCAACATATACCTTTAATTAGGTGTATTTTATTGTATTTTATTGTATTATTTTAAAATTTAATTTTACTTTTCCTTTTTATATATCTTAAGAAGGAAAAGAAACGAAAATATGGAGCTAATTATAATAGGTTCGACAATGGATCAATTACCAAAATTTTTTTTTTCTTTTAAATGTCTTCCCATATGTTGTGGTGTATGGAAGCTCTTTTATTAAGTAGAAGTGAGATTTATTTTGTATTTGAAGGGCTTGTAAAGGGGTAAAGTTATATTTCGAAATTATGGTTGTATTGTGACTGCATTCTGTAATTATATGTTTTAATGTTTGTGAAGAGGTGTTTATGAGTTGCGATTGTGCATCTCAAGCGCACTCTTGTGATTTTGACTCCTAGGGATCTTGGGAAATTGTTTATTAAACCTGGGATGTTTGCGTTAGTGTTGTGTGATCTGGCAAAGCGATTGGATGAATTCTAGGTTGTCTGGCGAAGGTGGGCCGCGTAAGTAGTTATTACTTGTTAGAGGGCTTCTTACCGCAATTTTTGCCTCTAGGTCTGCTTTTGTATTCTCTTCTATGTCTATATATCCTGGTATCCATGCCAATCGCAGTTTGCCGTTTTTATTAGCTATGGAGTGGCGTATATATTTTGCCATATATTCGTGATTGTATGGGTTTTAATTGCTTTAATTGAACTGAGTCTATCCGTTATAACTATTACATCATTTTGTTCATTTTCGGTAGCTTTGATCGCCCTGAAGATTGCTGTTAACTCGGCTATGAGAATAGAGCATTCTCCCGGCAGTGTTTCCGCCTTCCAAAGAAAGTTGTTTTTTACTATCGCCCAGCCTACACCCTGGGTTTCCTTTGATCCATCTGTGTATATTTCTATATGGTTGTTTAGTGACTGTTTTAATTCTAAAAATAACTGTTTATATGTTTCTTTAAGTGTTTTTTCTTTTCGATGTTTAGCTAAATGATCATGAATGCATGATTTCCAGTTGGTCCTTAGGTGTCCCTCACTAATTTTCTCTGGTGAGATGTTTAGGTTTAGTTCCAAAGGATCAACTAGATTTATCATTTTGGTTATTGTGGTTGTTTTATATAGTACTATTTTATCTTGTAATGCGTTTGAAATTAAATTATGTAATGCGTGTTTTGGATCAATATTTGATCTGGCTATAAGCCTGTTTGACAGCACATTTCGTCTCTTCCAAGGAGGGGAAGCTTGCCTCTATCCCTAATGCTTCTGTTGTTGTTGGTTGCAATGCACCCAGAGCGATTCTAGCCGCCTGGTTGATGGCCACTTGGATCCTTTGGATATTATATTTTGTGGTAAAGCCATACAATGTAAGACCATAATCGATCTTACCATATGGTATGGCCTTAGCAAATGTATTGCTGGAGTTTCTATTGGAGGACCTGTATTTTTTCTACAAATGTATTTTAGGAGGTGATTGGATCTTTTTAGTTTGGTTAATAGTGATTTTATGTGAATATTGAATTTTAGTTTTTGGCTGAAGTGTATGTCTAGGATTTTTATATGTTCTTGAGGCTTTATTATTATGTTTTTGTGGTTGATTGTGAATTTGTTGCATGAGTGTTTTCTGCAGAAATGTATTGCTTCCGTTTTATCTGGGGCCAAGTTACCACCATTTGCCGCAGTCCAATTATCAATTGTTTGGAGGGAAGTGTATTGCATTGTTCATGTGTGTTTTTTCTTGTGTATAGCATTATGTTATCTGCATAGATTTGGTGTTTTAGGTTGGGTATGTTTATTAGATTTGTACTGAGGTTGTTTATATAAGTGTTGAAGATTACTACTGATAGAGGAGAGCACTGAGGAATGCCTATTTGTAAATGTTTTGTAGACGAATGGTAACTATTTTTGACCCTTATTTTGTATTTTTTGTTTACTAAAAAACTATTTATGTTATTGATTATGAGCTTGCCCGATTTCCAAGCAATTAGTTGTTGTATGACCGTCTCCCTTGGTACTCTGTCGAAAGCTTTCTCCAGATCACAAGAGATAAGGACACAATTCTATTTTGTGTAGTAGGGTGGTCGTGCTATGTAATCTTCTAAAACCTTGTACTTCTGGCGAGAACTTTTCTTCAGTGTGCCAGTTTAGTCTTTTGGCTATTATTTTTTCCATGATTTTAGAAAGTACAGGGAGCAGTGAGATGTATCTGTTACTTGGATGACTTTGGGGGTCCATTCCCGGCTTCGCTATAGGTATCAGCTCCGCTGTCTTCCACGTTTGTGGAAGTTGGCCAGAGCTGTAGACGCTATTATAAAGCCTGCACAGTCTTTGGAGGAATTCTACTGGAGCATGTTTAACCATACCATAGGTGACCCCGTCCAAACCTGGTGTGGTTCCTTCAAAGTGACTCAGTGTTTCCGTTATTTCATCTATTGTAATTTTTGTATCTAAAGTTTGATTATTTTGATTTGTAAAATTAGGGAAAGTATTTTGTTGGGGTACGGTCGTAATTGAATTATACTTATCAGTAAGATATTCAGCAAGCTCAGGATCTGTAACTAGTACTTCTCCCTGCCGTATGGCTATGAGTCCTGGATATTTATTACCTTTAAGTATATAGTTGGCTTTGCGCCAACTTTCTGAGAAATTATCGCCGTTGAGGCTATTGGCAAATTCCGTCCATATTTGCTTTTTAGAGATTTTTATATTTCGACGCAGAAGTGCATTAGTTCGTTTTAGTGTTAATAATTTGTCCGTCGTGGGGAACATTTTGCAGGATCTCCAAAGGCGGTCTCTTTCTTTTGTCAAATTCATTATCTCTGTGTTATACCAAGCTGGTGGCTTTTTATTTTTGTATTGAAACTTTTGTGGAATAGCTTTGGAGGCAGTTATTCTAAAAGACTTGGTTATGATTGCGTTTTTTTTATTGATATTTGTTAATATAGGATTGGCACTAAGAAATTCTGTCATATGTTGTTGGAAATCGAGCCAGTTAGCCTGTTTTTCATTATATTTGATTTTATATTTTTGTATCTTGGCTATTGTTTGTGTGTTATTGATCGATGTAAGAATTGGGTGATGATCATAACCTTTTAGGTTATAGCCAACCTCCCAATTTAGTTTATATGATATTTGAATGTGTGCTGTTGTTAGGTTAGGCGCCGTGTAGGTACCTCTTGTGCTAAAATGTGTGGATGTTGGGTTATTTAATAGGCATAATTCAGGGATATCATACATCCAGTCTTCAAGCAGTTGCCCGCGCTCAGATGTTATGTGATCTCCTCAGGTTTCGTTTTTTGCATTGAGATCACCCAGAATAATATATGGTGCTGTGAGGTCTTTTATATCTTCTAGGTCACCTCTTTGCAGCTCCAGATCATGCTCTAGATAAAGGTTTACTATGGTGATCTGTTTCTTTCTACCTGTAAGTGTTCTCGTTATAGCAACTGCCTGAAGTGTCGTGTTTAGTACTATCTCTACAAATGTTAGCCCTCTGACAATAAGAAAAGCCACCCCACCAACTCTATGAAGAGTAGGTGGTAGGAGACACTCATATTGTCCGAGCGTTGTCTGCTGATAAGGACCATGTACATCATGGATCATGGACCATTTTCTGCAACGCTATGATCATAGGGTTATATATATCTTTGAGGAGTGGTATATAGTGTTTATTGCAATGGAACCCTTGGATGTTCCATTGTAAGATTTCATGCTGTTTTGCACAATTCTTTACTGGGCTATTGTAGGGTGTGGGGGTTATGGGATTAATTGGATTTTGATCCATTTATCTTACCTGTTATATTTTAGTTATATTTTTCTGACTTGGATTCCGTTGAGTCCAGCTCCATAATTTCTTCTTCTAAAGTTTTCTTGGTTGTTTTTTTGTTTTTTAATTTGTTTAGTGCCATCTTTAGCTTAATTTTTGAATTTGTAGGTGATGTGTGGAGTTGGTGTTTGTGTCGGCTATTCTGTATTTTCTTTTGTTTGTATTGTTCTTTTGTCGATTCTTGTTCTTGTTGTTTTGTTGCTTGTTGTGGTTGTTGTTTTTTTGGTGATATTTTTGGTTTTAGTGTTTCTTGGTTTTGTTTCTTTTCCTGATTTTGTTCAGGGTGTTGTTTTTTGCTTTCTGTTTGTATTTGTATTTGTGTCTTCGGTTCAATTGTTTGTGGTTGATTCTGCTTTTTTGTTATTGTTGTTTGTTGCTGTTGACTTACTGCCATTGGTTGTTGTGGTTGTGTTTGTGTGTTTCGTTTGTTTGTTCCTGCTGTTGTTGCTGTGTTTTTTGGATTGATAGGGCTTTCTCTAATTTGTTCTTTGTAAATTTTTAGTGCTTCTCCTCTTTTTATTTTTCTGTCTGTTCTAATTTGTATTAGTACTTTTTTCCTAACATAAACTGGGTATGCTTTGTCATTTGCTGGATGTTCTTTATGCAATTTTTCGGTTTCACAGTTAATGCAGCATTTGATTGTTGTTTATGGGGTTCTTCTTCTTCTTCTTCTTGATTTTCAATGTCACAATTAACACATCTAGGTGATGCATATAGCCCCTGAGTACCTTTGATTTGGTGATTGTTCTGTGGTTCTGGCCTTGTAACGGAATATTTTTATGACATTCTCATTTTTGGTCTTCAGGCCTTCTAAGATTTCCTCATCAGTTTGTTCGATTATGTCTCTACAATATATTAATCCCTGTGGTTGGTTAAGACTGTGGAAGTATTCGGGCTCAATCTCTATTTCTCCTAGTTTTTTTTAGTTCTAAGTACTTCTCCGCTAATTGTTTATTTGCAATTTTTAGGACTATGTTACCTTCTCTGTTGTATTTTGCCTCGTATTTTGTTGTATATATTCTTAGTAGTTTATCCACTAGGAATATATTATGGCTTCTCATTTTTTTTGTTTTGTTTTTTGTTGTTGTTATTTATTTGTTTTATCGGGGTTTGTTCTGGAAAACTTTCTACGTTATTTATTGGGGTACGTTTTCTTTTTACTTTGCGTCCATCCTGATGATCTATATCCAAGAGGGGACTGTAGTAATTAACGCTCTTTTATGCTTTAACCACTTACTTTTTTTTTGTTTTATTTTTTTAAAAATTGCTTGGTAATTATTTTTATAAAATTTAGTATTTATTTTATTATTATTTTTTTGGAGTCCTAATATAGACCGTTTTAAAATTTTGTTTATATTTTTACGTTATATTTTTCAAATGTAGTCCGTTTTATCTATTTTTTGTTTGCTGGGTAATTTTTATTCTACTTTAGTCCGAGCACTATATTTGTTTTATTTTAGTCCCAGCACTATTTTTAAAATTACCGTTTTCCTTTATTGGGTTGTATCTATAATTATAATTGACAAGCATTTAAGGTCCTGCGCAGTAGACACCTTTTTATTTTATTTCGATTCTCCTACTCCTTAATGAACTTCTAATATATATAATATATAAGATTGTATTAGCAAATGCATTATGCATAAGTGAGAACTTATGAAAATAATAAACAAAAGCAAACAAATCAGTTATTATAATTTATATTATGTACTTGCAAATGAATCTATGTACATATGCCAAATAAAAACAAAGAATAAATTCATCTCAAATAAAAAATATAAAAAAGCAAAAACAAAAAAAATCAGTTGAATTGTTCATATGACTAGCAAATTCATTTTTATATAGTAGAGTTAGAGTATATATAATTATCCTTATTGAACTTCTAATATAATAGTTGTATATAAAACAATAATGCTCACACAGTTGAAATTTTTTTAATCATATGGTTTTATTATTCACCAAATACATTATGCATAAGTGAGATCTTATGAAAGTAATAAACAAAAGCAAACAAATCAGTTATTATAATTTATATTATGTACTTGCAAATGAATCTATGTACATATGCCAAATAAAAACAAAGAAATAAATTCATCTCAAATAAAAAATATAAAAATACAAAAACAAAAAAAATTCAGTTGAATTCTTCATATAATGGGCAATTTCATATTTACATAATAAAGTCAAAGTAGCTATCTATAATTATAATTGACAAGTATTTAAGGTCCTGCGCAGTAGACACCTTTTTATTTTATTTCGATTCTCCTACTCCTTAATGAATTTCTAATATATATAATATATAAGATTGTATATAAAACAAAAATGCGCACACAGTTGAAAATTTTGTACTCATATGATTTTATTATTCAGCAAATACATTATGCATAAGTCAGATCTTATGGAAATAATAAACAAAAGCAAACAAATCAGTTATTATATTTTATATTATGTACTTGCGAATGAATATATGTACATATGCCAAAAAAAAAACAAAGAAACAAATTCATCTCAAATAAAAAATATAAAAAAGCAAAAACAAAAAAAATCAGTTGAATTGTTCATATGACTAGCAAATTTATTTTTATATAGTAGAGTTAGAGTACTTCATTTTGATATGGTAGGTCACTTGAATTCTTCATTTTTATCTTTTTAAGTAACTGTTTTTTAATTTTTGTTATTTGTAGTATTAATATAGTTTTTATTAAAATTATGTATTATGTAGGTATATATATACGTACCTCTTTAATAACAAAACTTTTTATTTTTAGTAATTTTATCACTAAATGCTTCTTGCTATAGGGAATATATCGGAAACGAAGCAGTATATGAGGGACGTTTATTATTGTGTTCTAAATAAAACTTACTAACCACAAAACTTTTTATTAAACACGAGTGGTTTCTGCTATATCGTGCGAAGTCTATGTCAGTACGTAAATTACTTTTTTTTTAAAAACTTTAAATTTGACTTCAACTTGAAATATAATTACTCAACAGGGGCCCTTAGTTTTAAATATAACAGTATGTATTGTTTTTAAGGAAGCCGTAATGGCTGCCTTTCTATTTTTTTGATTTCACTCTGCACTTTTGTTTGTTTTATTTTCACTGTTTTATATGTTAATTGCTAAAATTTTGTAATGTTTTTATATTCACTTTTTGATTGTTATTTTAATTCACTTGTTCTGCATTATTTTATTCACTTTTTCTATTTTTAATATTTTAAATTCTAAGTCACTTTTTTTTTATCTACCGTTTACTTTTGACACGAAACTGTAAGTGATTATTTTTGAACATTATTTTTGAATGAACATAATTTTTGGTTATTCTATTTACTTACTTACTTACTTAGGTGGCCAACAGACCATGTAGGTCCTGGGCCTGACTCATCAACATCCTCCATTTTTGCCGGTCACGGGCGGATTCTCTCCAGTTGAAGATTCGAAATTGCTTTAAATCCGCCGATATTTCGTCTCTCCAACGAAGGTTTGGTCTGCCCCGACGTCTTGTACCTTCGGGTCTGGAATCGAAGATTCTCTTGGCTGGAGCATTTTCGTCCATCCGCTCTAGGTGTCCGAGCCACTGTAGTCTCTTGACTTTAATTTTTGTGACTACGTCCACCTCATTGTACAGCTCATAGATTTCGGCATTATATCTTCTCCTCCAGACCCCATCGACGTTTTCAGGACCATATATCCGACGAACAATTTTCTTCTCGAAGACACCAAGTGCATGCTCACTTGCCTTAGGCAGTGTCCATGATTCTGATCCATAAAGCAAAACCGGGAGTATGAGCGTTTTGTAGATTTGTACTTTGGTGTTTCGAGAGAGGAGCTTTGACCCGAGATGTTTTGACAAACCGAAGCAGCAACGGTTTGCAAGGGTTATTCTTCGCCGTACCTCCACATTGATGTCGTTTGTGGGATTAACACTGGTTCCAAGGTAGGTAAACTCCTGAACTACCTCGAAATTATATGTGCCGACAGTGATGTTTTGACCAATATGATGTTGAGAGGTCTTTTTATTTGTCGACAACATATATTTTGTCTTATCCTCATTTACTTTGAGACCCATTCGTTTCGCTTTTTCTTCAATCTGGGTAAAGGCCTCGACGACCGCCCGTTGTGATCTGGCGATGATGTCAATGTCGTCGGCATACCCTAGTAGTTGAACAGATCTGAAAAATATAGTACCGGCCGTGTTTACTTCCGCTCGTCGCACTATACGTTCCAGTACTAGATTGAAGAAGTCGCATGATAGTGCATCTCCTTGTCGAAATCCGGTACACGTCTGGAAATAGTCAGAAGTGTTATTTCCAATCACCACAGCACTACTTGTGTTTTCCAGTGTCATTTTTGACAATCGGATGAGCTTGGCTGGTACACCGAATTCCGACATAGCAGCATATAGCTCGCTGCGGTATATGCAATCGTACGCAGACTTGAAATCGATGAATAGGTGGTGTGTATCGATTTGAAACTCATGGGTCTTCTCCAGGATTTGTCTAAGTACGAACATCTGGTCGCTTGTTGATTTTCCGGGGCGAAAGCCGCATTGATAACTGCCAATAACAGCGTCACAATAGGGCTTCAGACATTCGCACAAAATGTTGGACAGGATCTTATATGCAATATTTAAAAGGGATATTCCTCTATAGTTTTTACAGGACATGGCGTCGCCCTTTTTGAAAATGGGACATATAGAGCTGGTACTCCAGTCATTTGGCATGCTTTCTTCCTTCCAGATGTTGCCAATGATTTGGTGCATGCAGTTAACCAAAACATCGCCTCCAGCTTTAAATAATTCAGCTGGGAGTCCATCAGGTCCAGAAGCTTTGTTGTTTTTCAGCTTGCTGATGGCTTGGCCAACAACCTCTACAGTGGGTGGTGGGGGGTTGCTGGTAATGACTGGTGCTGGTGTTGCTAGCTCTTGTTGTTGTTGTTGCTCTCCATTTAGCAGCTGCTGAAAGTGCTGCTTCCATGTCTCCAATATCCCTTGCGTTTCGGTAACCAAATTTCCCATATTATCTCTTAGCGCGTGTGTAGCGGGTTTATAGCCAGCTGCCAGTTGCTTGGCTTTTTTGTAGAAGTTCCGCACTTCGCCTCTATTTTTCTGAGATTCGATATTTATGAGCAGAGATTTTTCGAAGTCCCGTTTTTTCCGCCTGATGAGTTTCTTCTCATCTCTTCTTTTAGCCTTATACTCTTCCTTCGCTGCTCTTGTTTTCCGTTGCAGCGCTTTTTTATACGCCTCGTTCTTCTTCAACGTTTTTGATGCACATTCCTCGTCATACCATGGATTTCTGGTATTTCGTGGTTTGAAGCCAATTGTGTTTGCGGCTACCTCTTTGATGATACTGGCACAGTTTTTCCATTGATCATCAATCGAAGAATGGTTTGAAGGAGGTGTGGCTGTTAAATTTAGGCTAATTTGCTCTTTCAAGCTTCTGGCTATCTCGGGCGACTGCAGGCTACTAATGTTAAATTTGGGATTATGATGTGACTGCACTGTTTTAACATTAGATATTCTGGCTCTGAAAAGTGCTATAACCAAAAAATGATCAGAGTCGATGTTAGCCCCTCTGTATGACCGTACGTCCAGCACGCACGATGAGTGGCGTGCGTCAATCATAAGGTGATCAATTTGATTGGTTGTACGGCCATCTGGAGATAGCCAGGTGGCTTTATGAATATCTTTATGGGGAAATTTGGTGCTGCTTATAACCGTATTATGCGCCGCTGCAAAACTGATCAATCGGTAACCATTATCGGTGGTGTGTTGATGGAGACTATGTTTACCGATTGTTCTGCCGAAAATTTGCTCTCTACCGAGTTTAGCGTTGAAATCCCCTAGCACAACTTTTGCATCATGTTGCGGGCAAGCTTCGTATGCTTTTTCTAACGCGTCATAGAAGTCTTCTTTCTCTGTTTCTTCTTTTTCATCAGTAGGAGCATGCACACATATTAGGCTGATGTTGTAGAAGGTGCTTTTAATGCGGATTATGGCCAGACGTTCGTTAATTGGTTTGAAATCAATAACATTTCGTCTTAGCCTGTCTCCGATTGCAAAACCGCATCCAAATATGTGGTGTTTTTCGTGGCAGCTATAGTATATATCGCATTTTTGTTTCCTTATTATTCCGGTTCCTGTCCAACGCAATTCCTGTAACGCAGTGATGTCAGCTTTATACTGCGTGAGGACATTTTCCAATATGTTAGATGCACCTGGGCTGTATAGTGTTCGAACGTTCCAGGTGCAAATTCTAAAATCAAAATCCTTACGAGTTCCGGGTCTGTTTCCAATTAATCCATCCATATCCGAGGCTTGTTTTAAGTCTTTCATAACTATGTTTTTTTTTATGGGTTAGGTAGTTAACCTAACGCCAACCTTCAATCTGAAGGGTTGTTTTTGCGCACTTACAATTTTGGCCTATCGTATAAGCGGATGCTGTATAGGATAGTTTCCGGAGGTCACCACGTGGAGGTAATGTAAGCACTTGCTCAGGAACTTGACAGTTGCGCATCTGGGTCAGCGACCGGTCAGATGTTACCCTGTCAATCCCAAGCCGGACCACCCAAGCCGGTTATTCTAGCCGGACCACCCAAGCCAATCCCAAGCCGGTTATTCTATTTATACATTCAAATTTTTCAATTCTCATTTCTTTATGAATTTCCAATTTAAAGTAAGTTGTTTTTGTTTGCATTAAAAATGTAACCTTTTGGTTCCATGACAAAATTACATATGGACAAAATTTCATAAGGACAAAATTAAAAATAATTAAACATAAAAAAAAATTAAATGTTTAAATTTTTATCAATTATTATAAAATGTGGAAGAAATTGTCAAAATCTTTAGTTGATTAATAATTCCTTTAAAAATATGACTTTGTTTTATATTTTTAAGGATTACGTGGTTATGCTGAAGTCCGTCGGAATTACAAATTAAAAAAGCGCTTCAAATGAATAATATCTTTTATCGTTTTTAACTAAATGTAATGTGTAACAAAAAATTGCTATTAAATTTTAATTTGTATATACATATGTAATTAAAAATTTATAAGTTTTACTTTTAATTTATGTACATATATACGTTATGTAATTATTAAAAAATTTATAACTTTGCACAAAATAAATAAAAAAAAAATTAAACTGTCAACGCCTTTTTTATTTGAAATAAAAATGTATGAAATGTATTTGAAATTAAAAAAAATCTTCCAAAACATTTAATTTTGATTTCTGCACAGACAGTGCAGTAGAATTTCAGAATACCGATATCTTTTGTATTCCGGTCGGAAATTTTTTTCGGGGATATTCCGCTTTGGACTTCAGCATAACCACTTTAGTGTTTTGTAAGGAAAATAGTACCTTCATTACAAAACCAAATAATTTTAAATTTTTTATAAAAACTTAAATAGGCATGTAATTTTTTGAAATACGTAGTTTTGTCTTATGAAATTTTGTCCCGACACCATGCATTTTATATTATTGGTGTAGAGTGTACCCTACCCAACAAATGTGTATTTGATACGACATGCACAACCTTACCTTATTGCCACTACTATACTATATGTATGTTATATAAAAGCAAAAACAAAAAAAAAACAACAAGAATTAAAATCATTTTAAAGATTCTCTCTCTCAAAGCTAGAATCTATACAGTTGAACCTGCATAAAAGAAAAAATTTTACTTCAACATATTGTATGAGTTTCTGTTAACAAAGACATTAAAATGTCGTATTACAAAATTTTAAAGTGATTTTATGTAGGTCCTACTGTGTATGGGGTATTTTTAAAAAAATTTTAAGCAATAAAAAATCGTGAAAAAATTTGTTCTTTATAGTTTCTCTATATGTATTATACTTCCTTTATTATATGACGAATATTCATCAAACTCCCAAGATAATATGGATTACGACGAGGTACAAAATGAGTATATACCTCACAGTAAATTCGAAAAAGAATGCTCAAAATAGAGAAAATAATTTTGACAGTGTTAACAACCAAAACACAAGCATTTTGTACGTTTAATAAAAACAAACAACAAAAAATTCCGCCATTATATGTTTATGATAAAAAAATAGTTGAAATTAATAATAATATCAAACAATGAATAGATATAAAAGACTATAAAATTAAAAAAATTAATAAAAATAAATTTAGTATACATACAGAAAATCTTGATATTTATAACAAAATAAATTTTTTTTAACTAATTCTAATAAGGAATACTATAGTTATACACCTGCACAAGAAAAACAAAAAAGTCTAATTTTAAGAGGATTAGACCCAGAAGATAAACCAGAAGAAATACTGGAGGCGTTAACATCTTTGCAAATCGAAAATATAAAATTTGAAAATGTGAAAAGATTTAGTACGAAACGTGCTAAACAAAATAATTTTTATACCTCACTTTTTATAGTAAATGTATCAGCGGATACTAATATTAACGAAGTAAGAAAAATTAGTGCAATTGAAAATCATATTATTAAATGGGAAAGTATAATTAAAAACTCCAACATAACCCAATGTTATAAGTGCCAAAGATATGGTCACTCTGCAAGCAACTGTGAAATGAAAATCAGATGCGTGAAATGTGAAGAGGAACATGGAGCAAACAAATGCTTGCTACCAAAAAAACCAATTTAGTTAGTTTTTAATATTCATTTATTTATTATACCATTTTACATATTACATACCTTAGTACATTATCATAAATTAAATTAAAAAATTTCTAAAACAATAATGGTAAAATTAGATAAATGTAAGATCATTCTGATATTCCTGAGAATATGTGATGAATGAAATAACAAGAGTAGAAATAATTAAAATCTATAATTAAACAATATTAGGTTGATAATTCAGAGCTAAGAGTAATACAGTTACAGGAATACAAAAATAAAAATAAAAAATTCAGTATTAAAGTAATAAAGTAAAGAAAAACGTAACGCAAAAAATTTAAAAATTATAAAATAAAATACAAACTTATAGCTATTAAATATCCATATATACAATAGAAATAATTAAATTTAGTTAAACATAATTAAACATAATTGAACAAGGAAAGAAAATAAAATAGGAAAAAAGAGAAAAAATTAAAATTCGAGATAAACGATTACAACAAAATAATATAAGCCTGAGAAACAAAACTTAAAAGATATAAAAGAATTTGGTTAAGTTAGCAACAACTCAATTTGAGAGTGATCAAGATTCAATAAATGAGATCTAAGATTTTAGATAAAAGTAATAGAAGTTCTATCCGATCTTAAAGAGAAAGGCAACGTATTGAAAATTTTGGGAGCTAAAAAGTTATAAAAGTGGCGAAAATGTGATGTATATGCTCTAGGAACATTTATTAAAAATAGGTTATTGACTCGCAGATTGTAGTGAGAGCTAAATCGATGGGCAAGATAACCTGATCTAATGAAATAAATTTTTAGTGTTTTGAATACATATAGCTGTCTAATAGGTAGTATATCCAGCTTTCTAAATAGTGGAAAACTAGGTGTAAGTCTATTTTTCCTTATGATTAATCGAATATAATATTTTTGAGCAATGAGTAGGGGACGAATTTTGTTGAAGTAAGAGCCCCCCCAGCAGCTAATTCCATATTGTAATTTAGAGTTGAAAAGAGCAAAGTATACCATTTTCATGACTCTCATGGAACAATATTGGTTTAGATGGAAGACATTTCTTATAACTTTTTTAAAATATTTATGTAAATGAAAAGTATGCTCTGCCCAGTTTAATTTATAATCAAGAACGAGGCCAAGATACCTGAAAGATACAACACTATCAATCATAAAACATGATTCACTACAAGAAGAACTTGAGTCAAAAGAGTTGCCATCTAGGGACGGAATCAATGGCAATTTTTTGCAGGCAGGAGAATGATAATTAACTGCTGAGTTTTCACTGGGATGATTACTTTTACCAAAGTGCATAATCTTTGTTTTACTACTGATAACTAAGCTATGTACATAAAACCATTTTCTTATGAGGTCCAGGTCACAATTTATATCACAAAAAAGATCCAAATTATTATTGTTACTGTACGTAAATGCAGTGTCGTCAGCTGTAGGTATACCTTTAAAAGATTGCTGTAATATGGAATTAATGAAAATTAGGAACAAGATTAGACCTAAAACAGAACCCTGAGGAACACCTACTTTTAAACTCTCAGTATCACCAAAAATACCATTCAGTTTGACTCTTTGTTTCCTATCACTAAGATTAAATATAAATCCTCTAAATCCGGCATTGTATATTTTTTTCAGCAATAAGTCATGTTTTACCGTATCAAACGCTTTAGTAATGTCTATAAATAAACTACTACAAAGATTGGACTTATTTAAAGCATTGTATATCTCACAACAGAATTTCAAAAGGCCGTCTTCAGTGGATCTTTTTTCCCTGAAGCCAAATTGGACATCACTGAAGAAACTTGTTTTATCAAGGAATTTCAGTATTCTATATTTCATAGCCTTTTCAAAAACTTTTGAAATGGACGACAATAAAGATCGGATCAGTTGAAATCCCCTTTTTGAAAATAGGAATAACTTCTGCCATTTTTAAATCATTTGAAAAAATCCTATTATAGACACTTAACATAAAACATCAACAACATTCAAAGAAACCTTTTTAAGAAGATTACTGGAAAGTGATTCATTTGGCCTAGAATTAGAATTTCTTAGACCGAAAATTAGTCTATGTATTTCCAGAGACGTTATCGGCTCAAAGAAAAAGCTTTGACTCTGGAAAGTTTCTCTAATCAAACCATTGATATCATTTTCGGAATTAGAAGGTAAGTTGTTAGATAAGTTGTTTGATGATAATTGTTCAGATATCGTGACAAAATATTTATTGAAATAGTTACATAATATTTTAGGATCATTGACTATGCTAGAATTGATGTTTAAAGAATATGTGGAGGGATAACTTTCTTTGTTCAAGATAGAGTTGATGATTTTCCATTCACCTTTAGTATTACCTTTATTAATTGTGAGCTGTCTCGTATAGTATCTATCTTTGGAATTCCGTATTGCAAGTTTAACATCATAACATATTCTTTTATAATATGATAGTAGATTATGGTTGGCTGAATGTTTTTTAACAGATCTGTATAATTTGTTTTTCTTACGGAGAAGCCTTAGAAGTGTGTTCGACATCCAAGGTCTTAATCTAATAGACTTACTACTCAAGGAACGTGAAGATACGCAAGAATTAATATGTTTATTAAGAATTTTATTAAATATCGAATAAGCTACTGAAGGATCATCAGTATTATAAACTTCATCCCAATGTTCATAAACTAGGATATTATTAAGCTTAATGTAGTCAACAATGTTAGAATAATTACTAATAGAAGGAGAGTTTACAATCACAACTGGAGAAGAACATACAACTTTTAAGCATAACATACAGTGATCAGATAAGCCAAAGTCCGACACATCACTCACAAATATCTGATTATTATTTTTATGCAATCTAATAAAAATATGGTCAAGGCAAGTACCCGACAATAGACGAGTGGGCTCAGAAATCAGTGACTTAAATCCAAAAGAAGAAAGAACCAATAAATAGTCTGTCGAGCTGCGACATTGTGAAAGAATGTCAATGTTAAGGTCTCCAATAAGAATTATATTTTTTGTCTTTTCCTCTGAAAAAAAGTTGGGTAAGTCATTTAAAAATTCATCAATAGAACATCGATGAAGTCTGTAGACACTAACTAGGCAGTAATCTATGCCAGAAACATTAAAATACAATTTAACAATATCAGCACTAAATAGATTAATTGCAGTTGACGTACAATTCAAACCACATTTATAGTATAACAATACCCCTCCGGCAGCGTAGGATGAATTACAAGCTGCCATCATATTATAGTTCGGTAGATTATAATCTTCAGTCTCATAATCATAAATCCAGATCTCACTTAAAATAATTAAATCAGGCCACGTCTCTAGTAAATTTAAAAAACCTAATAAACTTCTCTCAAACTTCTAATATTTTGATGCATAATGGAAAAACTATTAGAATTCATAATACAATTAGAATTGATCATATACAATTACTTAAATATTTCAATAAAATAATAAAATGTTAAGTTAAAATATTAATTTATAAAAAATTTTTATTTATAATAAAATATCTAAGTCTTTATAAGATATTATTCTTATAAAATCACCTTCTTTTTATAATTCCTTTCCTTTTTTGTTGTTTTTGCCTTATTATATAGATCTCGCATAAACTTACTGAGTGACTCGTTTATAAATATGTCCTTATGCCCGGTTTTCATGTAGCCGATATATCGGCGAATTGTTAGAGCATAGGCAGAAGATACAAAAATTTCATAAGTGCGATAGAGAAACAATGATAAAATATCGGGAGAATGACAATAATATCGGGAGAAATATCGAGAGAGTCGCCATAAATATCGGAGAATCGCCATAAATATCGGAGAATATTTAAAAAAACATATCTTCGCAAAGATATGTTTCCTATAATTATCGCCGATATTTTTAACACTAACATAAAGTAATGTGTAATTACACAAAAAAAATTCGCACACTACCAACACATTTTATGGATACGGAACGACATTTAAATTTTTGAATTTGAGTAAAAACAATAACAAAAATTAATTTTTTGTATTGAATATTTGAATGCATATGTAAATAAAAAATAATATTTTAGCTTTTAGGTATAATATATTTATACTAAAATTATACATATTCTATTTATCTTATACATAAACTAACTATTTAACACATTTAAAAAATTTACTTTTAATTACAATTGTAACTTTAATTTTTTTTATCTGAATGAATATTTTAAATTTTGTTGAATGAATTTTAGAATGTATGTATGTATACATTTTTTTTCTTAATTCATTATTTAGTATAATATAAAAAAATAATATTTTAATTCTAACTAATAATTATGTAAAAATGAAAAACATAATAAATACAAGTGAATTTAAAATTTAAAAAAACTAAATAAAAATTCCACAGATGAAAATCATATGATATTTCACTTTTCTTCACTTTATTTACTTTGTTTATATACTTTCGCGAAATTTTAAACAATTCTAAGGAAGATTGCTTAAATTAAATAACCTTTATTTTGTTTACATTTTGAATATTGGAAGGTTATGTATATAGATTTTAGATTTCAAATCATCTATAAAAGTTACTATAAAAATAATATAATTTTACTCCCTCATACAAATTAACGGTATACTATACTCTTCTCTTTCTAAACTCCAATTTATCAGCTAAAAATTTATCATGAAAACCGGCCTTTAATCTCACCACATTCAATACCGAGAGCAGCATCTTTTAAATTTTTTCTTCTATCCTTTAACAGATAATGACGAAAGTTTCACACATATAATATTTCTTTTATTTGTTTTATTATTTTTGTTAGACAGAATTTCAGAATAAGACGTTTTTTTAACATAACAGTCTGTAATATCACTTTCTTTTATGTCTACATCCAAACTTTTTAAATAATGAGAAACTTTCATTTTTACATTATTTTCGTTAACATCTTTAATACCAATAATGTCAACGTTAAGCATGTGTTTATTCTGTTCATGTATATTCAGTTTTGTTTTTAGCATTTCTACTTCATTTAATAATTGATATTTTTCATTTCTAAGTGCAATGACCTCCCTATGATATTCTGATAGCATCTGTTTTACTGCTATCAGCTCTTCATATAAGGAACTTAAATTTAGTGTATCACTGATCGTTGCAGTTGACTTGTCATTAATTATATTCTTTTTATTAGCAGGTGGATTATTAATATTATTATTGTTGTTGTAATTTAACATATTATTATTGCTATTTGAGTTAGAACTATTGAAAATATTAGATTTTTTATTTGAATTATTTGTATTTCTTTTCATGTTTTATACTATTTTTAATTTAAATGAAAAATGAAAAAATATTTATAAAATATTTATGATTCAAAATGTTTAAATTATATTGTTATTTATTTGTTAATTAAAATGTTAAATAATATCTTATTAAATTGTTTTTTATAAATTTAAGTTGAATTGTGATTGTATTTGATTTATAATTTTTTTAAATTATGTTTAGGTATATGACCACTACATACAGCAAACCATTAATTAACTTAAATAAAAAACTGTTTATAATGAAATATTTAATGTAAAATTAAAAATGTTTAAATTGTTTGTGTTAAAAAGTTTAAATTGTTTATATCAAAATTAGATATATCAGATACAGATTATGTTTCAATGTTTTCAAAAACTAAATGTATTATTTTATAATAACTGATTAAGTTTACTAGTTAATTAAAAATTTAAACAAAAGAAAACTGTTTTATTATTTTATTTTTTACAATACTTTAAATAGTTCTAGAGAAAGTCAAGTGCACTGTAGAACGAATAAATACCGAATTGTTTCTGAAGAAGTAGATAAGACCAAATCAAAATTAAAATGTGCTTTATGCAACAAAAATTGACATCCTGCATCGTACAAGGGATGTGAAAAATACAAGGAAATTTATAGTAATATCAAAAAGAAGAAAGCATAAGAGAACAAGTTAAAGGTAATGGTAAATAACAATGTTAAACCAAATTCAACATACTCTGCAATTGTTGGTAATATCGTGGAACCAACACAACAAATATCCCAATATATACAAAGCAGAACAAATGGACAACCGCAAACCGTTGATTACAATAGTGAAATACTGAAAAGTATCAAGGAGCTAAGCGATAAGATATTAAAAATAGAATTTAAAATGAACATTCTGTCCAATAAGGATAAAGAATAAGGATAAAGATGACTACACGAACAATGGGTTTGAGTAGTATTAAGATCAGATCAATCAACGTAAATTTCTTAATTTCACACCAAAAACGGATATATTTAATAGACTTCTTAGAATTACACAAACCAGATATTTTATTAGTAAGTGAAACTAAACTCAATTTAGACATAAGATATATTTTGAAGGATATAATATTATCAGAAATGATAAAAAAACTGCTACAACGGCTGGTGGAACAGCGATACTAGTAAGGGATAACTTTAAGTTTATTAATATTGAAAAATTTAGAGTACAGAACAAAGTCAACAGATTACAGGAAGAAGCAAAGAAATCGGGACTGGAATTAAATATTGAGAAAACCAAGGCAATGAGGACAAACAACAGTGATAGTGAGCCAATAACAGTGAGTGGACAACAGATAGAATACGTAGAAGAATTCAACTACCTGGGGAGCATCATAACATCAAGAGGAGGTACAACAGAAGATGTCAACAGCCGTATAAATAACGCAAGAAGAACATTTGGGAGCCTAATGAAAATATGGCGGAGCAACCAAATATCGAGAACAACAAAGCTAACAATATTCAGAGCATGTGTTAAGTCAACATTAATATATGGCAGTGAAACATGGCTCACTTCGGTCAGAATCAAGCAGAAGCTACAAGTATTCATCAACAAGTGCTTGAGAATTATATGCAGAATATTCTGACCGGCAAGAATTAGCAACGAGGATTTATGGATGATAACTGGAGAAGAACCTATCAACAGACAGATAAATAGGAAAAAATGTAAATGGATAGGGCATACACTAAGGAAATCATAAAGTGATATAGCAAGAAGAGCTCTAGAGTGGAATCCACAAGGACAAAGGAGACCCGGCAGACCATACAACTCATGGAGACGCACAATCGATCAAGAATTAACAATCAACAATTATACCTGGGACGATATTAAGGAAGTAGTACTCAACAGAGAGGAATGGAGGTTCACTCTCGAAGCCCTATGCTACCACGCGGAGTAATAGGAGGAAAAAAAAAAAAGAGTATTGAAACGTGTGCTATAAACATTAAAATTAACAATAAGCAAAATTTATGTATTTTATCAGTTTATTCATCAAATAACGATATTATGGAATTCAAACGAAACTTTGAGGCACTATTCAATAATTTAGAGCTATATAAAAATCAAAATTACTACGTCATAGCGGGGGACCTAAACGCAAAACACAAGACGTGGAGTAATAGAATCAACAACCCAAAAGGAAATCACATCAAGTCATGGTTGGATAACAAATCAATTGAATATAAATGCAGACTATTAACAACTGGACATCCTTCATTTCCTAGAGCAAATTATTTTCTAGGCTTAGCATTAATAGATAATAGGCTTAATATACTAACATTAGGAATTAGTAATAAATTAGACACATTAGATTATACCAGTGACCATAAAGCAGTCTTAATTACAATTGAAAAAGATAACGAAGAAAAATTCAATATTGAATATCTGAAAAAAAAAATAAAATTAAATTATGAAAGAATAAACCTGGAAATGTTCAAAAACAGAATAACACAATTACATGAAAATATTAATATACCAGTTACCATAAATTTAAATAACTCCCAAATAGCTTCGTTTTTAGAAAAACTAGATAGAGTGATAAAAGAAAGTGTGAAATACAGTGTACCTAGGTACAACCAGAAAAATCATGCAAGTAAATTTAAAAGTAGAACTACAGAAACTCTTATGAAACAAGAAATACAATATATCAGAAAACTTAATCTCTCGAGATGAAATAATCTGAAACATCGATATGATAGTATTATAGTTGCAGTAAAATCGCTTATAAAAAACAAAAAAAATTAATAACGGACAATATCAATTTAGAAATAAATAGATATTGGGAAAAAAAATTAAAAAATATCAGACCCAGCCAAAATATGTTTAAAGATATTAACAAAATATTTAGAAAAAAAGGGTCAAACAGGTTTAAATGATCTTAAAATAACACAAACCCATGAGTGTATCTTAGAGGAAGTAGGGATTAACAAACCTAGGGATTAAATAACCTAAAAAAAGATGAAAATAGTAGATATGTTGTGACTAATAATTTAGATAAAATAAATATACTGCGAAAATTTTACGAAAAAGTATATATAGGAAAAAGAAATAATGAAAGGAATAATAGAAATATAAATAAATTCTCAAACCATATTAATAATAAATTAATAGATAAGCACAATAAAAATAAAAATCATATTAAGTTTAACATAGATATATAAATATAAATATATAATGTATGTTTGATTAGGGTACCCCTGAACCGTAAACAACATGCCTATCAGGCAGGTAAGTCTACTGACTCAGTTCTTCAAGAAGTGGTCTCCCATATAGAGGAGGCTATCGTGAAGAAAGAGATAACACTCGGTGCATTCTTGGACATTGAAGGCAACTTTTAAGTCACTTCTAGATGGAGCAAGAAAGCACGGAGTAAACAACACACTACTAAGATGGATAGAAAAGATGTTGGAACAACGTCATCTGTTCATTCAGATAGATGAAACTACTAAAGTTCAGGTGAAGGCGGTTATAGGATGCCCACAAGGAGGTGTTCTATCGCCTTTACTATGGAACATGTTGGTAGACGAACTCCTAAGTATACTGAGCGAGGAACGATTCAACACACGGCTTTGCCGATGATGTAAGTATTCTTCTAAGAGGAGGATATATGAGGCGTCTATGCACACAAATGCAAAATGCCCTTAATTTAACCACCGAATGGTGTTAGGCGAATGGATTAACCATAAATCCTAAAAAGACACATTTAGTGGCCTTTATCAATAGAAGGCGATTGAACAACTATGTTCTCCCCTCCATGGAAGGAAATAACCTAGAACTTCGAGACGAAGTAAAATACCTAGGAACCATACTTGATAAGAAGCTCAATTGGGCAAAACATATTGAGATGAAATGTGCTAATGCTGTGAAAGTCCTATGGCAGTGCAGAAGGGCCTTTGGCAACAATTGGAGCCTAACACCGAAAATAGCCTTAAGACTATACAAAGTGTGTATCAGGCCCATTGTTAGCTATGGGTACATTGCATGGGTTCCGAGAACATTCACAGCAAATGCCATAAAAAAACTAGAAGTAGTACAAAGACTGGCGTGTCTCTGTGTAAGAAGTGCTTCTAGAATCACACCTATAGCGGCTATGCAATTACTTCTTGGGCTTCCACCCTTGCATCTTTATGTAAGAATGGAGGCCCTCAAAGTTGTAAGAAGGTTGCAAACTCTAGGGAATACTAGAGGATGTAGGAACAAACATCAGAGGCTATGGAAGGGCTTAGAAGAGGAGCAAAAAGAGTTTTTCATGCCAACAGATGACATCACTACATACGTATCTTTGAAGAAGAGATATGAAGTAGAAATCCCGACAAAAGAGACCTGACGTGGTTCAGAAGAGCAGGCTAGGTCCTCAAACAGCTCGGAAATTTTCACTGACGGATCCCTTACAGCTCTAGGCACGGGAGATGGAGTGTTCTTTGAAAAAAAGCAACTTGAACTCCAGTTTCCTCTTGGAAAACAATGAACAATCTTCCAGGCTGAAGTCTTTGCCATAAACGCAGCAGTGAATATAATAAAAGGCAAAGATGGTTTAACAAAGTCATTAGAATCTTTAGTGACAGTCAGGCTGCCTTAAAAGCTCTTGAAAGTAACCTCATCAAATCTAGATTGGTGGGAGAATGTTCGGAAGCCCTAAACCTCATAGGGCTCATATGGCTCCGAAACAAGGTACAACTGATCTGGATACCGGGTCATAGTGGCTTGACTGGAAATGAGAAGGCTAACGAACTAGCCAAATCATTGGCGGGAAACATTTATGGCTGTCAGTTGGTATATCTATTGGTAATATTAAACTATCAATAGAAAACACCCTGAAAAGGGAAGCAAATATTCTTTGGGAGCGTATTGAAGGCCAGAGGGTCTCCAAAATATATGCAACAAGAATAAACACCAAAATAACCAACTTCCTGCTAACCCTCAATAGAGGAGACTGCAAGAACATGGTTGGCATACTTACTGGTCATAACCACATGAATAAACAGATGTGTAGACTAGCACTAGGTGACGACCCAACCTGTAGACAGTGTTTGGAAGAGGAAGAAACTTCCACACACGTTGTAGAAGAGTGCTTAGCTCTTTCAGGACTGAGACTCGGGCTGTTGGAGACGCACTACATAGTCTCAGAAAACTTCTGTAGGATAAATCCCGCAAACCTATTTGCCTTTATCAAAAGGGTCGACTAAGTTGAGGGGTGGAGGACGGCTTAAAAGGCTAAAAGCCTACATGCCGGCTCTGACATATTAGGGCCACCTCCGTAAGGGAAAAAAAAAACATAAATAGAAAATCTAAAGGTGAAAATATAGATAATAACATTTTTACAAATGAAGAAGGGCTTTATGACATCTTCAGGCAAGTAAATAATAAAAAATCATACGGCACTGATGAAATTCCAAATTTTATACTCAGAATGTTACCTAAAAGCATAATAAGTAGCTACTGTAGATTATTCAACAATATGATGAATAACAGCTATTTTCCAAAATAATGGAAATGTTCAAAAATAATTCCAATTATAAAGCCAGGTAAAAATCCAGCAGATATCGAAAGTTTTAGACCAATCATTAATTATTAAAATTAGTAAAATATTTGGAAAAATAATAAAGAAGAAATTGGATTTTGTCATTAACGAAAAAAAAATCATACCAGAGGAACAATTTGGTTAAAAAAAAAATTCGACAGTTTACGCAATAAATAAATTAACCTCTGATATATGTTGGAGCCTCAATGGTAATAAATGTATCGGAGCATGTTTAATTGATCTAAAAACAGCATTCGATACGCTCTGGATCGAAGGATTAATTAACAAAATGGAATTATATAGGATTCCACGAATACTAACCCTAATTTTAGCTGATATGGTAAGAGAGAACAAGTTTATTGTATCTAATATGGAACAACTATCAACAATACAGTTTAACGTACAATTTTACAATTTTAGCTCCGACTTTTTTTAACATATTCTTAGCCGATATATTTAAAAATGAATTCTATAACCGGGTAGACAACTTTCTTTATAATTGGAATCTAATTATAAACGAGAGTAAAACAGAAACTATACTTTTTCGTAGAGGATTAGAAAAGTGCAACTACAACATAAAAGAGTAATGGAGAAATTTTAAAATTCAAACAATGACTAATGCAGCATAATGTGTGTGACAAGTAGTGTGAAATACTTGGGCGTAACTCTTATTAATAGACTTACCTTTAAATAACATATAGAGAAAGAAATAATAAAGGCGAAGAAAGGCATTATGATGAGTAAAATTTTATTTTATGATAGACATATAAATAAAAACGTTAAAATAATTACTTACAAATTACTCATTAGACCAATTTTTACATATGGATGTTAAATATGGTATAATAGCAGTGCATTAAATTTCGAGAAAATAAGGAAATTTGAAAGACAGATACTTAGACCATGTACTGGGAAAACTAGAGATCCAGAAACCGATTATAAAAAATATTTCACTATAAAATTCCTTTACGAATCAGCAAACCTTTATAATTATTTTTGTCAATTTGTTATTTATTGTATCTAAATATTGGTCCTAATCATCGAGGTACCCTTGTTTGTCAGACTTGTTTTAAAGAGTGTATCAGTCCCTTTTTAGTCAGTCTAACTTTTGAGCATATAGCACAGTTAAAGCTGTACTTTTCCTCAATAGGACTTTTAGAGCTTGAAGCCCTGACAAAAGTCCTAAGAGTTCTGTTCAGCGTTTTTCTTTGAGCTTGAGGCCCTATAAAAGATTTTGTTCCTTATCAAATTAAAAGCAAGACTTCTCTTTGAATATTGATTTGAAAGTGATTTTATTTTTCAAATTTTCTTTCTTTATATACAAATTTCTTTTAATTTCTTTTACACAAAATGTATTGAAAATACCAATGCATTTTCACAATTTATTAGAAGTGCGGCATCAACAAAAACCATATATAATTATATTGCCATGCCACAATTCTTTACAAATAAAAAAAAACAAATCTAAATTATTGCATTTAAGCATAAGATATTTTAAAACGTTAATTTCAAGTGCATTGCCTTTAATTTGTATTACACATATTATACAAATTAAAGCAATGGCTCATATTACAGTTTAAAAATAAAAAATATAAATATTATTACCGAATGAGTAATAATGTAATTTACTTATGACCTAGAATAAAATTTACAATTTATGCTTGTCAGCATAATATCAATATTTAAATATATATGATTTGTTTACTAACAATCATATGCATTGTTTATCAACAAAATTTAAAGGTTTTTATTTTGTGAAAAGAAATGTATGCATGCTTGATTGCAATTTTGTTTCTTTAAAATATGTGTGGTCCTTACCAAACACGTGCGCAATCGTACATTCATTACACCTTCAACCCTTATAAGAAAAATTTTTATATTATGTGGGAAAGATAAAATTTTTGTTTGTCATTATATAAATATATGTTAAAAATTTTTGTTTATATTTTTTTTTTTGACTATTACAATGTATTATTTTAAAGTGTAAGAAAAAAAAAATGTTTTTTTTTTGGGATTTACATGTAAATCATTATATTTAAAATTTCTTTACTTATTTAATAATTTTAACCTATTATTATGTATTTCTTTAATTTCATTATTAATCTTTATTTTTGTGTTAACCCCATTTAAACCTACGACTTCATATGGTCCTTTAAATGGTGGTTCTAATTTTTTACGATTACCGACTTGTTGGAAATTCTCAGTGGACCTACGGTGTTCATCTGTATCGCCTCAAAGCTTGTATTTGGAGCTGGTGTTATTATTAATTTTTCTTTGGTTTTTCTTAGTTATTTATTTTTGGTTCACAATTTCATGGTTCACAATTGTTAACGTATTTCTTTATCATTTTATTTAGGTTTTTCCATATGTATCTCTGTTTGATTTTGTTTATCGTTCTTTTCACTCCTGTATGTCCTCCTGCATACGGTGAGTTATGGAATTCCTTTATTATTTTTTCTTTTGAGTACTCATCATTTATATTTATTGGAGCGATATATATTAATATTTTCAAGTTTGTTTGCCTCAGTTTATTTATTTTATTGAATTTATCTTTAAATTTATTCATTCTTATATGCGCAAATATATCATCATTATTTTTTAGTGCAGGCTTCTTTATATTTAATTTCTTCATTTCGAATATTAGTCGAAAGTCGTGATATGGATTATCGCTAAATTCTATTAATACTCCTTTTTTATTTATCCTTATTGTGGCCATAGTGGGCAAACTATTAGTTTTTCCGTTTTTATTTTTTCTGCAGATATTTTTGAATGATAAACTTTTTATATTTCTTACTTCTTATATTGATGTACAGTTCCATGCATAAAGTTGATCAGACTCTACCTTAACTGTTTCAACATCTTTATTTGTGTTCTTTTTTTTGTTAATAATGTTTTCTTTTACTTTAACCATTGCTCTTGTTAATATGATTACATCTGTGGTTGGGATCATTGCCTTCAAATAATCAGTATCTAATTTTATCCTCAATAACGCATCAGCGTTGATGTTCATTTTTCCTTCTTTATAAATAATATCGAATTCATAGTCACAAAGACCTAGTCTTATTCTTGTCAATTTTGACGATGGATTTTTGTGTGTGAATAGACCAATTAGTGGTCTGTGATCAGTGACTACAGTGAATTTTCTGCCGTTTTTATCCTATTGTTTGTAATTAAATGTCCTAAATATGTGACCTCCGTTTGCAAAAAGTTACATTTTTTCGGATTTAATTTTAAATTATATTTTCTCAATCTTTCTAAAGTTTTTACAAGGTTACTGTTGTGGTGTTTTAAACTACATCCAAATATTATGATATCATCCACATAAAGAAATGCTTCCATCTCTAGTCCAGCTAGAGCAATTGATAACATCCTTTGAAAACTGTTCGTTGATATCTTTAATCCAAATGGTAGCCTTTTGAATTGGTATAATCCTTTATTTGAAGAAAACGCAGTTAATGGTCTTGATTTGTTTTCCAATTCGATCTGGTGGAATGAACTTGTTAAGTCCAATGTTGAAAAGTATTTTGCTCTTGCAAGATTATCTAATAAATCATCTAATCTTGTCAACGAAAATTTATCATTCATGATTTTCTTGTTTAGTTGTCTAAAATCAACTACAAGTCTCCATTTCTTTTCATCGTTCTCACTTTTCTTTGGTACGACGAGTAATGATGAATTGTATGGACTGATTGAAGGTTCGATAATATCATCGTCGATTAATTTTCAAATTTATGTGTTTATTTCTTCCGTTTGAGCTTGTGGTAGTCTATAGTTCTTGATATATACTGGGCTTTCATCCACGACTGATATTTTTTGTTTATAAAAGTTATTTGTTGTTGAAATATCGCCTGTCAAATAAAATGTATCTGCAAATTCTTTACAGATATCTAATATAGAATTCTTTGCTTTATCGTTTAGGTTATCTATACTTAATTTTTCTAATAATTTCTTGTATCTCTCTTCTTTAGATTCTTTGATTTTTGTCTTTCTTAAATTTATTATATGATAATTCGCTAATGATTCCACTTTCAGCTGCATATTATTTATAATAACGTCTCTAACGTATTTAAAATTTTAATGTGTGCTACACCTTTTGCTGGTATAATTGAGTTTGCTATGAAAACTCTTCTTGTATTTATTCATTCATAATTATGCTGTCTACATCTACTTTTACGTCTATCACTTGTATTTGTTCGCTTCTTGCATGTATTCTTATGTTTTCATGTTTTTGTATCTGTGTAATCATCGGTAAAGTTATTTCTTTCTCATCTATGTATACCGAAATTACGTAATCAATTTACGAAATTATGTAATCAATATACGTTTCGTAATCAATTTTACATAAATAACGAGACAAAAAGTCTCTTCCTATTATTCCATCTGTTAAGATCGGGAAATTTTTATCCACTATACGGAATTCTTGTTCTAAAATCTTATTTTCTAAGTAAATAATGCTTAAACTAGTTCCTATAGAATATGTTTCTGAGTCTGTGACTCCAGTTATTTTACATTTATTATCATCTAATGAGATGTCTGAATATAACGCATTTGATTTTAATATGGATATATCAGTTCCCGTGTCTATTAAAATTTCTTTGTTTCCATTTGTTATATTAGTGTTTATTGTTATATAATTTGTAAATTTTTGTTTAAGTTATATATCTTTGTGGCATTTAATTCTTTGTGCCTATATTTAAGTCCCTCGAATGTTGGGCGTGGGGGACTGCCTCCTCGTTTAAACAATTTACTCTGATGTGCCTTTGCGAATTGTTTCTATTATTGTTATTATTATTATTGTTATTATAATTATTATTGTTATTGTTGTGACTATTGCTACGGAAATAATTACGGAAATTATTACTGTTCCTATTTTGAATATTATTGTTCGCGTTATTATTATTTCTAAACCTATTGTTGTTGTTATTGTTATTGTTATAGCTATTGTTGTTGTTATTATTATTATTTCTGTAATAATAATAATAATAATGTCCCAACGACCAATTACCCCTCCCGTGCCGCGCACGCGGAGAGTCACCATTCTAATTATTATTATCATTTAGCATATGACTAGGAGTGTCGTATACAAGGTCATCACAGTGCTTGGAAGAATAAAACTCTTCGTATTAAAAGCATAGAAAGATTCCAATAAATTAAGTTATTCAGTATGTAATACTGTGACAAGCATACTCACAATGGACTTTCATTAATTAAACTTTAATATTATATTTTAATTATATTCAAAAAGAATACAAGCACGTGATAACCCTTAATGAAGAATGTGTTAGTAAGGAGAGAATTGGGTCAGGAAATGCTTAAAACAAGCATGCAAAACAAAAAATAAACAAAAAAAGGAGGAAATTAGTAAACACGATTAAGGAAATTAGTAATTAGTAATAAATTGATAGAATACTAAAAACAAACAAAAATAAAATCCATAAAAGGTAAAAACAATTAAAAATCTAGTAACTTTGATTTGCCTTCCAACATGTCAAGGCAAATCAAAGAACAAAAATCAATAAGCAATATGCTCACAAGTCAAAAGTTGAAGCAATTTAAAATCTCCAATCAAAAAAAAATAAAAATTATATCATAGTTTTAGACTATCTTCCAACATGTCAAGATAGGCTAAATCAAAATTTCGCGATTTTAAATTATGCCGAAGAAGCATTAGTCAATTTATTTAGTTATAAACTAAAGAAATTTAAAAAAAAAAGAAAAAATAATAAAAATAAATACTTATATAAAAATACAACACATGCAAAACGCAATTAGTCAAAGACACAAAAATAAAAAGAATAATAATAAAAATTAACAAAAATTAACATAATTTATTCACACTTATGTATACATGTTAAAAGTATGAAGTACTACTGATTCCACGTGAACAACTACCTATACTACATGTATTACATGTCCTTCAAAAACTTATTACCTGTTTGAATAAAGCAGATTCTTTAGTTTGGACTTACTAATGTGAAAATCGAAGACATTAGAGTTATTTTTTACGTTACGCAACATTCTTGTAATTGGCTCATTCTTTCCATAATCCGTGCGATGAAACTTTAAACGAAAGAGGGCAGAATGCCTAAGAGAACGAAAGTTAATATTGAAGTTAATGTGTTCTAAAATACCAACCGAGTCAACTGCACCTGAGAGAATTTGGTGTACAAATATAATATCAGCTACTTCACGACGATTAAAGAGACTTTGCAGACCTAGAAGTTTAAGGCGGTCTCTGTAAGGGGGTAAGTTATATGGATCTGTCCATGAAAGACCACGAAGAGCGAAATGAACGAATCTACGTTGAACAGATTCAATCCTGTCTATGTGAACTTGATGAAAAGGTGACCATACCTGAGACGCGTATTCGAGTAATGGTCTTACCATAGTCAAATATAAAGCTCTGGTGACATATGGGTCGGAAAATTCTTTTGACCATCTTTTGATAAACCCAATTAGCTCTACTGACAATATTATCTACATGAGATCTGAAATTTAGCTCGGTGTCTAATAGAATACCTAAGTCTTTAGTGGATGTTACATTAGAGACAATAACGCCGTTAATACTATAATAACGCGCTGATATTGCCGTTTTACGGGAAAAGGTGATGCTTTGGCATTTGCTAGCGTTGAGTGCTAGGTTATTATTACAACACCAAATAGCGAAATTATTAACGTCACTCTGAAGAAGATGAGATTCACGCGGAGATGAGATTTGTTTAAATATTTTCATATCGTCAGCGTACACTAGAATGTGAGAATTTTTTATAATATTATGTACATCATTTGTGGTTAAGATAAAGATCAGAGGGCCTAAATGGCTACCTTGTGGGACACCCGATTTAGCAGTGAAGGGATCTGAAGTATTAGACCTAAAACGGCCGTGATACACTCTGTTGCATAAGTATGAACTCATCCAATCTATAATGAGAGGTGGAAATCCTAGAGCACGAAGTTTAAATAAAATGACACTATGAGACAATTTATCGAAAGCCTGACTAAAGTCGGTAGCAATCGAATCCACATCTAGCCCCTTTTCCATGGAGTTGAGACTAAAAGAGACTAATTCGGTTAGGTTAGTAGTAGTGGATTTCCCTTTGAGGAATCCATGTTGAAAACAGGATAATAATGGCTTACAATAATTAAAGAGAGAGTCGTATACAACACTCTCGAAAAGTTTAGGAATACGAGATAATTTGGCAATGGGCCTATAGTTATTTATTTCAGCCTTACTTCCTTTCTTATGGATCGGAGTTATGAAAGAAGTTTTCCATATACTCGGAAAAATTCCTGAAGAGAGGGACATTTGAAAAAGCATGGTTAAGGGTTGTGTTAGCGTGTCAATGCATTTTTTTAGAACTATTGGAGGTAAACCATCAGGCCCGGAAGAGTAATCATTCTTTAATTTGTTAATTTTGTAATGAACATCTTCATAATCGATATTGATCGACATTAGTGTGATTTGAGGAGAGTTACTTAGATAACTGAAATAGTCAGAGTCGGGCACGAAATTATTATCAGTGAAGGCTTGACTAAAGAAGTTTGCAAATAGGTTTGATATAACCTTGGAATCGTTAACGGAGTTATTTGCGTGTTTGAAAGTCATGGGATAGCCATCCGATTTCTTTTTTGAGTTAATAAAATGCCAAAACCGCTTAGGATCTAATATTAAATCAAATTGCATTTTGACTATGTACTCATCGTAAAGACTTGTACATAGTTCAGAAAATTCGGAGAACGCACTAAAATATCGGTTATAATCAATTGGATCTCTTGACGATAGAAATTTTTTCCATAATTTATTTCTTCGATTGCGTAGGGTTCGAAGATGTTTGTTTGACCAGGGTGGAGCCGAGGACAAATTTTTTTGAATTGATATTGGAACACACCGCGTGAGGCAGTTAAATAATATAGAGTAAAAATTACTAATTGAGCTATTTAAATCAAGATTATTTGAAAGCAATGTACTGAAATCAATTTCAGATAGTAATTCGTTTAGTCTGTCAAAATCGGCACTTCGAAAATTGAATTTGTAGGTATTTTCAGAATCTACATTATCATTACCATTCTCAAAAGAAAAAAACAGAGATAAAGGAGGATGGTATAGATCGATTTTAGAAAGAGTGTGTTCACTAGTCTCTACCAGACAGTTGTTTGCGTTACTTGAGAAAATCAGATCCAGTTGTCTATTTAAGTTATTTTTTACCCAACTGATCTGATGGAGGCCACAAGCAGTAAGTCTGTCGACAAAAACAGTTTCTTTTAAAGATGACACATTACCCGCAATATAATGTGTTTCATCTTCTGATTGGGTCCACTGTAAATCAGGTAGATTGAAATCACCAAAAACAATAATGTCGTCGAGACCATCTGCAGAATTACTAACATAATCGACCGCGTCTAGGAACTGCTGATATACATCAAAGGGGCTGGTGGGGCGGACGTAAAAGCACACAATGTAGATACTCTTACGTTCCAATCTCATTTTGACACAGATGACATCTATATCATCTGTATTTGGAATCTGAAACAAGGAGCAATCGTAGTCAATTCGACTTGCAATTAAAACTCCACGGCCCACAGCATCACAAACGGAATCCACATCCTTTCTAAAGACATTAAAATCAGAGGAAAAGTACTCGGTACTCAAGAAGCTATTGCATAAATTGGTTTCAGTTAAGATAAACATATCAAAAGGTAGTTTTTGAGAGTTTAAAAATACATCAGGAGCCTTAGAACGAAGTCCCCTTACATTTTGATAATAAAGGGACAAGCATTTCAGTTTTTTGAGTTATTAAGACTTCCAATCGGCGGCAATACTGCAGTATTCGCTTTAAACCTTTGGACAAATTCTTTGACAAAAGTGTTACTGGGCCATATTGATGGAGATAATAGTAAGTTAAACATAGAATCAGGAACATACATTTTAAAAGAAGCGACGCTACTGTTGGCTCTAGAAATTTTTTTGCATTTTATCAAGTTTAAATTATCACTAATGTTGTGTGATAGTAATTTGTTTTTAGCAAAATCAATAACTTGTTGCGGTGTTGAGGCATGATGCAACCTTGAGATAAATACGACTCGTGATGGAGGGACTGATATTAGCGATGGGATATGGAATGAAGAAGTATTATTATTGTTATCCTTCGGTTCACTTGAGTGTACAGAGGTGTCGTGATTAAAAAAGGAGGGTGGGAGAGGAGGTATTAACTCGGCAGCTTGAGTTACGACTGGGTGTGCCGCATCAACTTCACGTAATTCCTCAAGTAAGGAAGTTGTTTGAACTGAAGTTGAAGAAGGGACTCTCAAAGTTTTTTGTACTTCATTTAATTTTTTTAGGTTGTTAGAAATATTATCGACGTTATGATTTAGGTTTCTAAAGTTTAGACTGAATTCATTTATAGAGCTTATAGTTTTATCACTATTTTTCAGTGTAACTAAAACTCTGTCAATTTTACCATCTATAACGCTGTTTAGTTGTGAAAATTTTTCATTACAAGACTTATACAAATCATCCGTAACAGAGATAGCTTTGTTTTGGTCAATCAAAGATTTATTGATTTTGGAAATTTTGTCGTCAATATTATCAAATTTAATATTGATGTCGTCAATTGCGGTACAGATCAGGTCGAAACATCCTAACTTACTGAAAATTTTATTAAAATTATTATTGAAATCATTATGCTTTTCAGACATATCATTCATTTTTGAAAATAGCTCATTATTTTCAGTAAGAATTTCTTTGAAACTGAAAATTGTTTTGTTCACTTTAGAACAATCATGACAGTAATAAAACAAATTAGTATTGTTTATGTCACTAAGATTTCTAGTTGATTTCAAACCCGCACACGTCGGATGAAATTTTTCCCGCAACCTCGTAGCACGATATCCAAACTCTGCTCAGATCTCTCACATTACAAGTTAGAGAAGCACAAGACGCCATATTCACAAAAAATAATAATTGATGTTCAACACCACGAAAAATCAAGATTAAAAAAAAAAAAAAAAAAATAGTAAAAAATATCGACAATTATTATTTAATGCTATTCTGAGTATATATATAAATTTTATATAAGGAAATATAAAGAAGATAATATTATTACTATTATTACTACTAATATTATTACTATTACTGCTTTAATACAATAATTATTATTATTATTTACTGTTAATATTACTACTAACTTTATTTTATTTTATTTTGACAAATAATACTAGGTAAAACTGATAAAACTGACGAATTTTTGAAGATTTTAATTTATTAATCTTCATTTAATTTCTTTTTGAGGATTTTTACTTTTTTTCCCTTTTTTTTAGTTACTGGCAATACTTCAAATACTTTAACAAATCTCTACTTATCTGGGCTAAGTATTTGTTATTTGTACTACTATTATGAAAAATTTTTGTTATTATGTATTAAGTAATATAAAAGAAAAATGAACTTAACGAAAATTATAAAATGAGAAGAGTACCGTAATTTAAGTATGGCAGAAAAGAGAGAGAATAAATTAAGTGAAGCCACTACTAACGATAATAATAAATGATTTGTAAAATTGTAAATTAGTTGATTATTACTGGTATAGTGGAGTGGTATCTACAAACAATATGTCTACCATAATAAAATATAAGATTAGTATTAATAAAAATATTTTAAAGTATTGTTGTTGTATCTGTAAGTATTGTTGTTTCTGTTTTGGCAGCTTCTATTGTTGTATTGTGCCCTATTATAGTTTTGTCTTGAACTGTTATTGAATCTTTGGTTTCTCGTGCAGTAACGATTTATTTGAGCATTTTGTGGTTGCTCAACTTCTGCTGCCAAGTGTGTTGCTTCATTTAGCGTTTTTGGTCTGGCTGCAAAGATGACCGTCTTTGTTGGCTTATTAATCCATTCTTAAATACGTTTAGAGCTATTTGGTCATTTAGATTTGATATGACCTCTCTATTGCTTTCTCTTTTATGACGCGCTCTAGTTCGGCACGCAGGATCGCCATATAATTATTTTGGTTTATTCGTTATTTGTATTGTATCTAAATATTGGTCCTAATCATCGAGGTACCCTTGTTTTTCAAACTTATTTTAAAGAGTGAATCAGTCCCTTTTTAGTCAGTCCAGCTTTTGAGCATATAGCCCAGTTAAAGCTGTACTTTTCCTCAATAGGACTTTTAGAGCTTGAGGCCCTGACAAAAGTCCTAAGAGTTCTGTTCAGTGTTTTTCTTCGAGCTTGAGGCCCTATAAAAGATTTTTTTCCTTATCAAATCAAAAGCAAGACTTCTCTTTGAATATTGATTTGAAAGTGATTTTATTTTTCAAATTTTCTTTCTTTATAAACAAATTTCTTTTAATTTCTTTTACACAAAATGTATTGAAAATACAAATACATTTTCACAATTCATTAGAATTGCGGCATCAACAAAAATCATATATAATTATATTGCCATGCCACAATTCTTTACAAATAAAAAAAAAAAACAAATCTAATTTATTGCATTTAAGCATAAGAATTTTGCTCATACTATGAGAAAAAAAAACAAAACAATTTCTCTCAACAAAATTCTCTCATCTCTGAAATCATCATCTCGCTTTGTATTTTTTATTTTTGATTTTAATTGAGTGCCAGACAGTGAATGAAATGGATGTGTGTCGGGTAACTTGTAATAAGCAAATTATATTATATACATACATTAAACATTACATATGTATGTATGTGTTTAGGATATATTATTATGTTATATTTATATAGCAATAGCATACTTATGAGTTTTTTTTTCTTTGCTTTGCTTGCTACCTGTAAAGTAAAGATTGGTTATGATGATTAGATTATGGATTTAAAGAAAATAAAATTTCCGAAAATAATTTTTTAAAATTTTTATATATTTTTAGTAAAGGGAAAAAGCCGAATTGAAGTGTTAATATAAACAAACAACATAATTTCAAATCAATTCGGCGTAAAAAACCCCTTTTTAAAAAAAAATAATTCATATTTCATTTTATATATATATGTATATAGAAAAAAAAAATAATAACTTATTTACAAATTCAAATTTCAAAAAAATTACAAAACATAAAATTTAACAAAAATAAAATTTAACGAATAAGAACATTAACAATTAAAGAAAATAAAATTTGATATTTATGATAACCATCTATGCATGTACATATTATATCACAATTCAGTATTCACTCACAGCATGGCATTGGTTCACATGAAAAAAATAAACAAATTAATAAAAGAAAATCAAATACCTACTTATAAAAAAATGCAAATTGTTAGTATGAATATTTGTTAGTTCTTAATTAACTTTGAATAATATTTAGCTTCTTATTTTCGGCTTTCTTTCTTTTTTCTCTTTTACCAATAGCTTCTATATTCAATAATTTTTCACACAACCACTTTGTTTCTTTTCTTAATAAAAGCAGAATTAAAAATTCTAGAAACTTTTATTTATGAGGCAAGCATTCGTTTTTTTTAAAAAATCATTTCGAATATTTAATGGATTTATTTGTTTCATCCAAACAATATGAGATAATATTTTTAAGTAAATGCTTTTTATAGTAATTTTGTGCAAAATAATTATCAAATATTTGAATATGAAATTGTGTAATTTCAAAAATTTCTTCTGTTGCAGCTTTTAAGTGAAACATTTCTAAATCACTTTTATAATTTTTTTGATAAATAAATTGCTCCGAGTCTAAATCATCAGATTTTTTTAAAAATAAAATTTTACATTTATCACAACTAATCCTTTTCATTAATTTAAAAATAACATAACCGCATATGTATCTCTCTGCATTGCATGAAATAATATTTTTTGTCATCAAAACATTATTCGTATTGGCTTCATCATAATCTATTATCATATTTGTGATTTCATCATCAGTTTCATCAAAAGTTTCATCAAGATTTGATTCGGAATTATTATCTTCGACCGAATAATCTTTTAAATCTTGAGGTAGAAACTCTGCATCATCCTCCTCACAATTAGAGTTTTCAAATTTATGATTAATTAATTTAACTGACATTATTTTAGCCAATACGTTACTAAATTCCATTACAGATGGGTTATTATTGCAACCATTTCTGTAACGAACCAAGGCAAATAAATTTTCCAACACATCTTGATTAAGCCTGGATAATATTAAATAATAAAATTCATTTTTATCATATAAAGAAAACATATCTTTAATTAGATCTATAATGCCAGTTAGAGTTTGGACCATGCCATCAATGCAATAAATTTTCTTGGATGTAGTTGGTGTTCTTTCTTCAAAATATTTTTTCATCTCTATTAAATATTTAAAAGTTATATTATTTTTTTGCACTGCTGAACGAAAAGGATTTCTATCATATAATTTTTTACTATTTAGACAGTCAAATAATTTATTAATTTTAGACACAAATTCAGCTGTTGATGAAGCACAAGGTTTTCTCGAAACAAATTTCTCAATTGAAATCATTGTTTTAATAGCAGCGGCAACAGAATTGCTAAAAATTTGACTTGCCAATCGAACATTCATCTTTTCAAATGAATTAGGAAATATGTGTTTTTTGGAAAGCTTCGGGCACATTCTTTTAGTATTTTTACTCTCATGTAAATATAGTGATTGAATAATTTTAAATGACACTTCACCATCAGTAGTTTTAAGGTCATATTTGAGCAGTGTATTTCGAAGTGACTTAATAAGATGTGTCGGATCGAAAAGTGTGAACACTTTTTTTTCTATTCCCTTAAAATTATAAAAAAAATAAGGATTTTCTTTTGTGACACCTAATGTGCTAAAACATTTTCTATTATTTGTGCCTTGGTCACATACTACTGCTCGGATATTAAGATTCAAATTGAAAGCGGTATCTAAATTTAAAAATAATAAATTTTGAATATCTGTACTACTAATTGGTTTATCGGTTGTGTAATAGCTTAGTACATATTTCCAATTATTTACTATGCCTCTTAATAGGAAAACTCATATATATTTTACAACATCTCCTGTTCGTTTGTATCCATAGTCTAAAAACCCCGTAATTTCATCCAATACGGGATTATAGCTCAAATTTTTTCTAATTGCTATTTCATCAAAAACTAACACTGCCTCTCTTGAAAGTTCATTCATGTGAGAAAAAATAACATTTAATTCATTAATGTTTTTTTCATTTAGACCTATGGTTACAAATTTAAGAGGAATCCACCTATTCAGGGAACTAAAATGAGGCAACTTAAGCTCTATTGAATTTCTTAAAAATTTGTATCCCTTTGGTGAATTGAAGTGCAAATTCAAAGCAATATTTTTTTCTTCCTCTGTCCAATTTTTTGTTGTCTTAAAATTCATTTCAAGGAAAGTTTTCTTATTACTTGGCAAATTTAACATTGATACAGAATCTTTTTTTTGTTCGATCAGTTTCTCTTTTAATTTTCTATTTTGTGATTTCAAATACGTAATTTTTTTTTCAAATTTAAATTTTTACGTTCAGTAATGTTAAAAGCTCTTCGCGAAGCAGTATACTTTTTATTATAATATGTTTCATTTTTCTGGAATTTCAGACAATGTTCACAGAAAACAGTGTTAGTTATAGCATCAGATGATTCTGAGCGAATATTTTCAATAGGCACAAATAAATAATTTAAATTTTCTTTTGTGTAAATTTTTGGGATATTTTCTTTTCTGTTATTTTCTTCAAATACCAAAAACTCATTTAAATCAATTTTTACCCTTTCCGTTTTATTTTGAAAAGGCTCAATATAAGAAGAACTTTCAGAAAAATCAAACATCTTTACAAATCTTTTGTTTGATTTTCTTTGTTATTTGTTCCTGTATCAGGTAAAAGTAAAGTAGGAATTGCATTTTTTTTTAGCCTCATTTTTCCTAAATATTTTTTTCAAAGTGGTTCTCGCATATTATTAGTCTTTTGTTAGTAATCTTTTCAGCACTTACCTTGCATTTCGATATCCATCTACTGAACATAGCCTTATCTTTTGGAAACGTAAGAAATTTGCCATCAAAAGTTCTTGGGCTATTCTTACAGGATATACAAATTATTCCCGACTTGCGTTTATTCGAATTTAAATCTTTAAACATTTTATAGCGCACGTTTTTTCACTTTCACTAGAAATTATATTTCCTCTTTGACAGATTCATCAATTAAAAAAGCGCCAAAACTAAAACAATCACCTCAAAAATTCTCCCATAGTTTCTCATGTACTTATTTACTTATTTATTAGCAATGCAATGAGAGAGGATATATGAGCTTCAGCTTACCATATAATTTATGTACATATTTAAATTGTCTCATTCTATACATTATGATATTCTTACTCAATCCGTGCATATAAATTAAAAAAAAAAAAAAAGTTATCATCGAACATGGAATAATATTTCTTCCTATTTCTTTTTCTATCAAAATAAAAATATGACTTGATTTTTTTCCTTTGATAAATTAAAAATTACCAAACACCTTACCAAACAAATTGCACATTCAATTTCACATATATTACATATGCATAATTCTTTTTTACTATTGTTATGCTGATAAGACAAGAAATTATTTTATCCATCTCTATAGTCTATACGAAAATATTATATTTTGTTCTGGGGTGCTCTTGTCATATGAACGTAATATTATTTTGGGTACATATATATTTTAATATATATACATGCATATAAATATAATTACCCAAAAAGAAGAATTCTCAACGAATTTCTGAAATCATGGTATTTTTTGAAAAATAGAATTCTTCTTGAGATAATAATAAAATATTTATAATGCATGTAATCATGTATATGATCAATTTACTATGCATACATGTTTGTGTACATGAATGCTATTGCTATTTCGTAAATCGCAATGTACAAAGAAAAATAACAAAAATAAAATTTTATTATTTCAAGGACAACATTTATTTACAAATCACAGAATTTAAAGAATATGATAACGCAGTTTTAGTTAGGTCTCCTAAAAGTATGCATTGTTGATATAATTTAGAATATAATATTGTTAAATATTTCAACGATTTCAACGAAATTGAGATTTTCAAATGGGAAGGAGTACTTTTTTATGCAAATTAGGATTCTACGTCAAAAATTTCACTAAAAATTTGTTTAGTGAAAGAATAAAAAATTAAACACGAAAAAGAAATTTTTTTTACAATAATTGCTATGCTATGTCTTAAGTCTATACTATACATTTAGAAAAAAAAATTTATTATTGAGAAATTAAATATTGACTATATATAAATGATTCTATTAATTTTTTTTTTCAAGTTTGTTGAATTTTCTTGTTTTAATTGTGTATCTGGTTTATTGTACAACTTGGTACCAGTAGTGTACAAAGTTGTGGAAGATCCAAATTGTAAAGTTATTATTTTATTCAGATGGAAAAAATGTTTACTTCTGGTGTTGGCACTATGTATATACTTCCTCTGCGTAAGAGTAGACATTGTATGGATATTATCATTAGCAATATCATGTATATGCATAATTAGTTTCACTTCAATAAAGTCCCTGAATTTTAGAAGTTTATTATCTTTGTGTATAAAATCTGTTCTTTCTCTCCATTTATAATTATATAAATTTTTTATAGCTTTGTTTTGTATTACCATAAAGGAAGTATAATATAGAGAAACTACGCGGAACAAATTTTTTCACGATTTTTTTTTGCTTAAAACAATTTTGAAAATACCCCATACACAGTAGGACCTAGATAAAATCACATTAAAATTTTGTAATACGTCATTTTAATGTCTTCGTTAACAGAAACTCATACAAAATATTGAACTGACATTTTTTTTTTATGCAGGTTCAACTGTATAGATTCTAGCTTTGAGAGAGAGAATCTTTAAAATATATTTAATTCTTGGTGTTTTTTTTTTTTGTTTTTGTATAACATACATACAGTGTAGTAGTGGCAATAAGGTAAGGTTGTGTATGTCGTATCAAATACACACTTGTTGGGTAAAGGTAGAGTATACCAATAATATAAAATGCATGGTGTCGGGCAAAATTTCATAAGACAAAACTACATTTTTTTACAAATTACATACCTATTTTAAAGAAAAAAATTTAAAATTATTTGGTTTTGTAATGAAGGTACTTTTTTCCTTAAAAAACACTAAGATGGTTATGCTGAAGTCCGAAGCGGAATATCCCCGAAAAAAATTTCCGACCGGAATCCGAAAAATATCAGTATTCTGAAATTCGATTCCAAAGTCTGTGCAGAAATCAAAATTAAATGTCTTGGAAGATTTTTTTTTATTTCAAATAAAAAAGGCGTTGACAGTTTAAATTTTTTTTTATTTATTTTGTAAAAAGTTATAAATTGTTTAATAACTACATAACGTATATATGTACATAAATTAAAAGTAAAATTTATAAATTTTTAATTGCATATGTATATCTAAATTAAAATTTAATAGTAATTCTTTCTTACACATTACATTTAGTTAAAAACCATAAAAGATATTATTCGTTTGAAGCGCTTTTTTAATTTGTAATTCTGACGGACTTCAGCATAACAATCTAGTTCTTATATGAAACAATTCTTATAAAAATATAAAACAAAATCATATTTTGAAAGGAATTATTAATCAACTAAAGATTTTGACAATTTCTTCCAAATTTTATAATAATTGATAAAAATTTAAACATTTAATTTTTTTAAATACAAAAAATTTTTATATAGAAATAGAATAACCAAAAATGATCATTCAAAAATAATGTTCAAGTTCATTATTAATATATTTGATAAGATAATGATAATAACCTACACTCTACCTCTACTATGCAGTAAGAAATCAAGGAATACATATATATGAATTACGATAGTGTGCAAAATTACTTACTTACTGCAGTGTGGCACAAAAAAGATAAGCACATTGAAGTAATTGAAAACATAAATTAATAAATTATTTATTTTTTCTAATATTATAATATTGTTAATACTAGTAATATTATAATAAATTTAAGAATTCATTTTTGTTTATTTAATTTTTCATTTTCATTTTTATATTGAAGTTGTTTATTTTTATTACATTCAAAGTGTTTATTAGTGTTTTATTACACTTCAATTCGGCTTTTTCTCTTTGTTTAAAATATATTTTACAATATAGGTACATATTATTTGTACATTTGTGAAATTTTTATTTAAAGAATTTTAATTTTAGAGCCACAAATTTTAAAGCATAGGTACATTTTTTGCTTTACAAAAGCTATCTAAGTGGTGCCTATGAAATTTTATTTTTCAACGCATAAAAAAGTAATTTAAATAGAATTTTACATTTTATTTGAAATTAAAACAAAATTCCAGTTCAATCTAAGAACAAAATCAAAGAATTAGAAATTATAAAAACAGTTTAGACGCTTCCATTAGTGTTATTTTTTATTTTGATGAAACAAAACAAAGTTGAATATTTTATAAATTTTCATTTTTTTAAATGTTCAACATGTATTGTGCGATACTGTACGAGGTACAAAGGAAATAAAATATTTGTTATTTATATTATGCTTAGGCGAATCCTTTTCTCTTGTATTTGTTTAATTATGGTTATTTTTATTTATAAACAATCAGCTTTACTGTTCTCATAAAGAATTTCATTTACAGTTTCTGATGCCAATTCTACCAGATCGTTTTTGTCACTAATGAATATTAAATATCCTGAATAGCCACATCCTCAACACCTTCACCTTGTGCATGTACATAAATAAAAAAAAATGTAACCGTGTGGCTAGAGGTACGTAGCATATTATAAGAGGGTAATTCACAAATTTCTGGACGTTATGGAGGAGGATTACATGTACATTTAAAATATTTATTAGTTTTTTATTAAACTTCAATTCCGCTTTTATTTAAAATATTCATACATCTACCTATTGCGAAATATATATGTATATACACATTTGTGAAATTTTTATTTTAAGAATTTTAATTTTACAGCCACAAATTCAATTCATACCCACATATTTCTTTTTTTATTTTTCAAAACCTATCTAAGTTACCTATGATACCTATGAAATGCCCATTCAAGGCAATAGTACAAAAATAATTTTTCATTTTATTTTAAAATTGAAATTAATAAAAAATACAAATTATGTCCAAAAACAAAATCAAAAAATTAAATATTACAATAACAATTTACACACGGCATTGTTGCAGGTGTTCTTTTGTTTTGGTCAAACACAGCAAAATAAAATTAAATCATTGTATGTGTGCATGAATATAAACAAAACATATTACATTTTTTCTATTCCTTTCTTTACTACCTTATTTTCTTTTTTTTACACACATATATAAGTTATAAGGAAGGGATTGCGATATTATTATCAAGATAATTGAATACGTATGCGATATACAAATTCAAGAGAAATATTATAATTTATAAGAGATATTATAATTTACGCTTTGGCGTATTTTGGCCTATGAAATATATTTTTTCTCTGGGGTTCTACGATAAAGTGAATTTTAAGAAATATTGAAAAACTTGATTTCCACTTAGTACTTCTATATATGTATTCCATTTCAAACTTCCATCAATCCATATACCAAGATGTTTATATTTTCCTACTTTTTCTAACTTATCATTAGAAATGCAGATGTTGAACTCGGGTGTATTACTACCAATTATAATATATTTACTTTTCATGGTATTAATAGTTAGTTTATGTGTTTGCATCCATTTTTGTATCTTTTTAATCTCCGTATTCATTTTATTTTGTAACAATACACGGTTTATATCTTCAAATACTATATTTTAATAATAATATTTCAGCATCTTAATTAATTCCTTGAATAATCCTCATATATAGCGTAAATAAGAGAGGTCCAAGAATGCTACTTTGTGGTACCCCATAATTTATACTTTCTTTGTTACTTTGATTATCTTGGACTTGTACAAATTGTATGCCATTGCTCAAGTATGACAAAAACCACTTATAATCCGATCCTCTGATTCCAAAACTTTATAATTTTTTAAATAGTATATTATGATCAACAGCATCAAATGCTTTTGACAAATCAAGAAACATTAATGATACAATTTTTTTATTTTCTTTAAGTTTTTGAACATGTGTGACCATGTGTGACATACTCTATTTTATAGATATCTGCTTGGTGTTGGCACTTGTTACGAGGAATTAAAATCACTCCTTCCTCCTCTTAAGCAATTCAATCGCACAACACGAGAGGCATCAAGTGCCCACCCTTTCACAGTGGAAATTCCGAGATGGTTTAAGTCCGGCTATGGAAATTCTTTTATAGTAAGAACATCCCGATTGTGGAACCGCGTCTCAATCGAAGCATTCCCAATGAGAGAAGGATTTTTATTTATGACTTACAGAGGTTTAAGACGAATATTAACAACATTGTTCGCTCTTTCCCACAAAACTTTCCTTCCATTTTCTTTCCTTTCCTCTAACTATCCTTTCCTTTTTCAAACAGTCAACGGTACGCAACATATTAGCCTATAATTATTGTAATTTGCTTTACCTTTGTAGATAGGGACTACCTTTCCAACTTTAAGTAAACTTGTACCTTCACTAATGGATTTATTAACAATTATTGTGATTACCTCACTTACTTCTTCTTTATACATTTTAAATATGTGCGTTGATATATTCAACTGATCATAGGATTTTGAGTTATTTAGATTTTTGATTATTTTAGTTATTTCGTGTTTATTAACAAATTCCAATTGTATAAACGTATTTATTTTAGGCGGCTCATAAAAAATATCATTTGTAAATTTTTGTGCTAATAATTCCGCGGCTTTTACAAAATGTGTTTGTTTAATTCTTTCAATTTGGAATGCTTGTAGTCATCAGGGATACATTTCAAGAATTCTACATTACTTTCTGTTTTTCTGCAGCTATAGATTACTTCATTTATACAATTCCACGTTTTAGATGGATTGTTCACACATTCTCTAAATTTTTTGTCATAATACATTCTTTTTTTATTCTTCTTAAACTGGTCACCTTACTTCTATAAAACTTATACTGGTTTTCTAAAATTTTTATTAGTACAGTCTTTTTTTCTTTTTTTTTTTGTAAAGAACAGTCTTGGGGAACAGACGTAGTGGAGAGAGGATAAATTGACACAAAATTTAAGTGTAAAGTACTATCCAAATAATTATTAAAAATTATCAAAAATAAAAGAGGTAATATAATATTATAAAACAATTAAAAACAGTGAAAAATATATTAGGATTGTAAAAATAATCAAGGATTAAAAAGCTACAAATTTTACAGAATATTTTCAATTTTCATATATACATCAAATAGTACACGTGGAAAAGTGAAAACCATAAAGTAAAATAAATTGCATAAATCTTGGAGAATAATAATTTAAATTAAATTCTATGATTATGAAAATATATTTATGATGGAGTGCAATAAATGCAGAAATACAATTGGAGGGGAGACGGGTATAACATGTGATGGTGTTTGTGGAAAAATATATCACTCAGTGATAAAATGTTGCAGAGTGGACCAATCAGGTCTAAATTTATTAAATTCAAATAGCAGAATTAGATACATGTGCGATGATTGCATGAAGTACATACAAAATGTCGACTTAGTCATTAAAGATATGCAAGAAACGGTAGTCAAAAATAGTGGATATTTAAAAGAATACAAAAATGAATTCGAAGACTCACTGAGAAGAAATGAAAATCAAATAAAAGTATTACTACAAGCTATTGAAGCCAAATATACTGAAAGACTAAAACAAATTCAAGCAATTCAAGTAATATGTGAAGATAGTGTTAAGGAAGTAACAAATCTAAAAGAAATTGGAAAGAAGTTCGACTATCGAAGGGAAAATATTTACGAAGAATTAAAGTCAAGCGCTAAGCAAAATATTAAAATAAAAGAAAAAGTATCAAACGATAACAAATAAACTTGAAGCGAAATTTATTGTAAGCGAAACACAAAAAGAAAACAAGCAAACATATGCAGATATAGCAAAAAGAAACCCAAATATATTAGTAAAACCAAAACAAGTTCAAAAAGCTGAGAGTACAAAAGCGGAATTGAAAAGTCAAATTGATCCGATTGATCCTAATTTGAATATAAACGGAGTAACCAGGAGAAATGATGGGACAGAGGCAGTTTTTTGTGAGGATATCGATTCAGTAAATAAAATTAAAACACAAATGGAAGACAAATTAAAAGAAAAATATGAAATTATAATTCCAAAAAATAATAATCCAAAAATACTAATCGTGGGGATTGCAGAAGAATATAATGGCGAAGAAATACTAAGGAAGATGATAGCACAAAATATTTTCATCTATAAGAATGAAATAAAAATTATTCGATCATATAAAACCAATAAGAGAGGATTATCAAATAATGCAATAATAGAAATAAATATAGATGATTATACAAACATATACAACTGAAGGTAAAGTTAGAATAGGATGGAATAAGTGTAGGGTATATGAGAAGTATGATGTAAGAAGATGTCGAAAACGCCTTGGTTATAATCATAAGCAAGATAAATGAATAAAACAGCAGCAACTGACCGTTGCATGAAATATGGAGGTGAACAGATTATGAAAAATTGGCAGGAGAATGAATGGAAATGTGTTAATTGTATAAGAACAAATGAAAAATTGAAGTTAAATCTCGATATAAAATATAAAGTAAATGATATTACATGTCCAACGATGAGCAGGAAAATTGAGGTTGAAAAATATTTTTTACAAATATTTTTTATAGAGAAGGAAATCAGTGATAAGTTTGTACGTAATTACTTAAATATTAATGGTTTAGGAAACTTCAGTGAGTTGAGAATTTTAGCTGCGAATCAAAATCCTCAGATAACATATCTTACGGAAACACATATAACAGACGCAATAAATGAAAAAGAATATACTATTGACAATTATAATACTATAAAATGCATGTCGCACTCTCGATATCCAGGAGGAGTGTGTATATATATAAAAAGAGATATTGTATATTCCGAGATAGTTTCTTTAAAAACAGACGCTGAGTGGATGTTCTTGGCAAGGATTGTGATTAGTGATATAGAATGGTATATATCTGTGATTTATAGATCACCCAGTAGCTCGGTTAACAGTTTTGTGGAAGCGTTCAACAAATTTTGTGCGAATTATTTGAAGATAAAAACAACGTTATTATTGTAGGGGACTTTAATCTTAACTGGATGAGCATAAACAGCAAGGTAATTAAAGATTTGATAGAGGATGTAATAGAGACAGATTATGTTGTAGTAAGAAATTATTGCGAAGGAGTAGTAGATTTCATCGACCACAATAATAAAATTTTTGACCATGGAACCATACAGATTGAAATAAATTTAACAGAAAAAAGAAAGAACAAAAAAATTAATGTAATGAGAATCCAATATTGTGAAACAAAATACAGAAGAATTTTGCATGGAATGAATTTTGAAGATATACTAAATACATACGATCTTCAGCAACAAGCGGAATTATTTGATAACAGCTTGAAAAAATCTATTGAAAAAATTACAATAATTAAAAATATTTCAATGAATAATAAAATACCAGACTGGTTCAATGAATACTTGAGTCAGCTAAAGGATGAAAAATTAAGGAGCTATACAAGGGAAGTTTATAGTAGAGGTAATGGAGCATATTGGGCAGAGTATAAAAGCATAAGAAATTTTTATAAACAAGAGATTATAAAAACAAAAGACAGATATGTACGTGATAAAATTGTAACATGTGGTAATGATCAAAAAAATGTATGGCAGACCATCAAGGATTTGGTTTTAAATGAAAAGAATCACATCCAGTTAAATGAGATAATAATTGATAATGTATCTATATTTGATGAAGCAGGTATGGCGAATAAATTGAATAGATATTTTGTGGAAAGCATCAAAGATATACATGATAGTATTCCTCATATACAATATGAGAATACAGTTTCCCAAATTATAAGCACCTTCGCATTCGAGACGGTAAACGAAAATAAAATTAGGAGTATTCTTAAAAACCTGAAGAACAAAAGAGACTCCATAGGGATTAAAAAGAGATAATGGAAGAATCATACGGCATATTTGGGCAAATTTCAGTGGACATCATAAATAAATCATTGGAGAGCGGTTATTTTCCCGGAGAAATGGAAAGAATCCGTAATTATCCCAGTACCAAAAATTAAAAATTCTAAACAATGTGAAGATATCCGCCCAATCAACATGATATCTCTACTTGAGAAACTGTTGGAAAAGGTTGTCTATGAAAAACTAGAGAAATATGTTGAAACAAACAATATTATCGCAATGGAGCAGTCAGGCTTTCGAAAAGGATATTCATGCGAGACTACATTAATCTGAGTCACTTTTGAATGGAAAAACTGGCTGATGAGATTTCGTCGTAACAGTATTTTTAGACCTAAAGCGTGCATTTAAAGTAAAAGCTCAAACAATATGGGATCAAAAACAACGAGCTAAATTGGTTTAAAACATACTTAGTAGGAAGAAAGCAGGCTACCAAAGTTAACAATGTTTTATCTAGTCATAGAGATATTAAATTAGGTGTTCCACAGGGATTAGTGTTTGGAGTTATAATGGTCCTGTTATATATTAATGATATTGGGAATATTCTTAAATTTTGCCATATAGTCTGTTCGCTGATGACTGTCTGGTATATATTAGTGGCAGAAATTTTGCAGACTTAGTTCGAAATCTAGACACAGACATGCAAATTATACATTACTGGCTTTGTATGAACAAGCTAAATCTCAATGTCACAAAAACAAAGTGTATGCATATAAATACTAGATCTGCAGCCTCTACTGTTCCTGCTGTTCATATTAATAATGAGATTATTGAACCTGTTACGAGTGTTAAGTATTTAGGTATTATAATAGATAATAAACTGAATTTTCGTGAACGTATGCGGAAAAATTAGCAAAAACAAATGGCTTTCTACGTCGAATTCGAAGCAGTCTTTCTTTTGCAACAGTGAAAATGGTGTATAATGCGATTATTTTACCTCATTTTGACCATCAAAACACCTGAACAGGATATAAAAGCTGCAAAACAAAGGGATGAAAATATTGCTAAAATGTAGTAATAGATCAAGAATTGAATTTATGCTTCAAACTCTAAATTGAATCAGCATAAATCAAAGAATACATTTTAGGGTTTTGATTTTTGTTTTTATGTTGAAGTTCAAATTACTCCCACTATGTCTCACAAGGAACTTACAGCTCGTTAGTGAATGTCAGCCGTATAATCTGAGAGGAGAAGAAAGATTTAGAGTTGCTCGATTCAACAGAACAGTAGGTCAAAACCAATTACTGTATAAAGGATTGCAGTTGTTTAACTCACTGCGCAATGGGATGAATTGTATCAGGAACATCAGTCGATTCAAAAAGACTATTTCAAAGTATGTTATAGAAAATTTTTGGAATATTAGCTTTAAAGTTATAGCTGAATATTAGTTTTAAAGTTATTTTGTTTTTCTTTTGCTGATAAATTTTAATTGCTGATTATTTTTTTCTTTGTCGATTTTTGGAAGTGTTATTATTTGATTTTTTGAGGTATTGAATCAATCGAATTGAATTTACTTGAATTAGTATTAAATTATTGTTGATGTTAATTATATAAAGTTTTATAGAAAACTAATAAAAAAAAAACCACAACTATTTAGAATTTACAGCAGAGATAAGCTCGTCATCTGCCCATCTATTGCCTGTTTTTTTCCTATTTTGTGGTAACACAGAATATTTAGAAGCTTTATTAAGTTAATTTTCTAATTTCGATATAAATTAGGTAGTAATTTCGTCACAATTTTTCGTTGAATTTAATATAATTGGTTCAGTTTTCAATATATCATGTAAACATCTTAGGTATGCACGTAAATCAAAAAGTTACTTGGAATGACCATATTTTTGATATTGGGAAAGGAGCTGCCAAATGTTTAGGCTATTTAAGTCGTTGTAAAGTCTCTCTTCTCACCTTTGGAACTCCTTAATATCTATAAAGCATTTATACGACCCAAGATGAAATACAATTCTCATTTGGGCTGGCGCTCCCATTTCAGCCTTAGGCTACCTTGACCGCGTTCAAAATCTCATAGGCGTCGTCTCATAGGCGACCCAAATGTAACTTCATCCTTAACTTTTCTTGGACATCGTCGTACAGTAGGGGCACTTTCTCTGTTTTATAGATATCTTGTAGGTGTGGACACTTACTCAGTAGAAATCAAATCACTACTTCCTCCTCTAAAACAGTTCCAACGCGCAACAAGAGGAGCGGCAAATGCTCACCCCTACACAGTGGAAATCCCAAGATGGCAAAAAAATGGTTATGGAAATTCATTTATAGTCCGAGCGTCGCGAATGTGGAATCACATCCCTCCCGACGTGTTTCCACAATCAAATAATAACAGAACAACTTGTTATAATCTATAGAGGTTCAAGTCAAACAATAACCGGTTTTTGCTCACATTACCTGTTAATTTGTACCACACTTTCCTTCTTCCTCTTCCTTCTCTATCCCAGCCAAGCGGTACGTATCAAAGGTCCTATCCTAGCGCGCGACTGTTTAGAAAAAAAAAAAAAAAGCTTCAAGTTAGTGGTTCTAATTTTGGACTCTTTACTGTAATTATTAGTGACAGATGTTTTTATTTTCAAAACTTCAAAAACTAAAACGGTGATCAAAGAGATCAATATTAACATGTGATAATTTTATTGCTTGTTTTATGTTATTCGTGAAGAAGTGATCAATTGAAGTATGTGTTATATTTCGAGTGGTAAAATTGTTGTTGCAATTATAGAAAAAGTTCATAGCCATAAGATTATTGTAATTGATTATTTTATTAGAATTTTCATATAAATTTAAATTGAAATCGCCAAATATATAAGTATTTAAATTACAATTTGTTTTAACTATACATTTTTCTAATTCATTCATAAAACTATTTAGACGATTATTAATTTCAGTCGGTGATCTATATGCATTAATAATATTACAAGTGTTATTGTTTATTTTTATATTTAAACTTAAGATACTGTCGTAAGAATTGTTATATGTTGTAGAACAAGTATATTTCTTATTGACAAATATACCACAGCCTCCACAGGTTTTGTTTTGCCGACATGCACAAAGGAAAAATTAGGTGTATTATAAAACCTCACATCATAATAACTCAACCAAGTTTCAGATATACATATATACTTTTTTGTAGTCAAATTCAACATTTCGTCAAACAAATTAAACAATTTCTTTTTCAAATTAAACAATTTTTTTATCCAAATTCAACATTTTTCCTTAAATATTTTTTTTGGATTCCAAAATTTAGTTCTTTTAAGAAAAATCTTTTGAAAAGTATAACGTTTTCAGACTTTGTTACATACTGGTACTAGTATTAGTGAATTATGTATAATACTTATTATTTTCAAATTATTAGAAAAAATGTTGAATTTGGATAAAAAAAATTGTTTAATTCGAAAATTATTGTATATTTAAGTGGAATGAGTACAAATCAGCTAGAAATAGATATAAGAATGTGTGGAAAAAGTATAAAGGTAAACATACAAAGAATAAAATTAATGAGAAGAAAAGAAACAGATAAATGAAACTATAATAGATGGAGCAAAAATATATAAAAAAAACATATAGCAGATAAGTTGAATAAATATTTTATTAATAGTATTATGAAAATAAATATAGAAGTACCTTTTACAAAATATGAAGACAAAATAATACCTGTACAAAATGATTTTAAATTTAACTTAGTAAGTTTTAATAAAATGGAGGAAGTTATTAAGAATATATCGCAAAATAATGATTGGAATGGATTAAAAGATAATATATTTTTGGAATGTAAAGAGAAAATACTAGTTTTAACTGAATTAGTAAATAAGTCATTAAGTAAATGAAAGTTTCCAAGTAAGTGGAAGATAGTTACCATAATTCCTGTAGAAAAAGTAGTGAATGTCAAGTCAGCAGAAAACTTTAGACCGATAAATATGTTGCCGCTATAGAAAAAAATATTAGAAAAAGTGGTTTGTCTACAATTTGAATGAAAAATAATATTATCAATGTAATTCAATCTGGCTTTAGGAAAGGATATTCAACGGAGACGGCATTAAATTGGATATTACATGAATGGAAGAGACACAGATAAAGGGAAAGAAATTGTAGCAACATTTCTAGATTTTTAAAGCTCATTTGAAACGGGTTACTATCACATGCCTGTATTTCATTTGACTGAATTGCATTTGACTGCATTTCATTTGCCTGGTGTTTCGTTTGCCTGAATTTTCATTTGCCTGTGACTATTTTCATTTGTCTGCATTTCATTTGCTTGCATTTCGTTTGCCTGCATTTCATTTGCCTGCTTTTTATTGGGATATATATTCATAATAAAAATTGCATGTAGCAAGTTTTTATCAAGAAAGGGTATCAGAACTACATCTTCTATGACGTCACTGGTGGAAAGTGCGGAGTTCAAGAAATTGAGCAGCCTCTAGCTAAAATAGGTTCGGACCCCGTCTCACAATGCCCTAGAAAAAAAATAATTTTTTTTTTTTAACTTGTCTTTACTACAATGGTCCATAAGCACAATGCAAGGAAGTGGTCTGGCGTCCCAAGACCTTGATTTTTTTTTTTTGGCAGTACAACAGCTCTAAAATGTGGTGAAGACAATAGATCCGTGGTCGAAGGAATTTTGGCCGAAACTCTATATCACGTGTTTAAATTGTATTTTTCTGGAAAATGGTTATTAATAATTATTAAAAATAATTTTCGGATAGGTCCCCGGTTCAGAAATCGTGACCAAAGGCCTTGAATATCCGACTTGAATATACGCTATACGCCAACTAGTACTTCAGAAGTTATGAACGGCTAACGTCAATACGCTTCCGCTCAATTCGCTTTGATTTGTTTTATTTGCAATTTTTGCTTCATCGGCAAATTATATTTGCTGTGCAAAAAAAAGAAAAATAACAACCAATTTTTTTTTTCAAACGAAGATATTTTTTAGCAAAATAATTTTTATGTACGAATTTAGGTGTATTTGTTTTCTTCAAATGTGTAGAAATGTATGTTGTAGAAGAGTTATATGTATAACAAAAATGTTTATTTTGTCAGTTTTAATATTTTTGTTTCTAATTTTTTTTTTAAATATAAGCATATGTATATACAACCCTCTGTAGCCCAGGTAAATTTAAAGATAGACCCCTCTGCTGGAACAATTTTTTTCCTAAAATACTCCAAGGAATCACCCCTTAAAACCTTTTTGCTCTAAGCCGGACCACCCTGTAGATACCGATTAAGTCATTGATTGTTGTTCTTCTTTTTAATGTATGTTATAAATATGCATAGTATATGTTTTAACATGACCAACGATAATGAACAAATTTTAGTGAGTGCAGCGCGTTAAATAATAAAAATAATAATTAAAAAAAAAAACACATAAGATTTTGGGGACATAAAAAGCACCACCGTCTTGAAATGAAATTAACTATTTCAGACGATTGTATGAACATGAAAGAAATATATTTCAGCAGGTACCCGATGTTTTCGTTTAAGCTATGTCTCATTGTCAAAATCATATTTGTTCAATATTATATTTATACGTATTAGTTAATAAATATTATAAGATTTAAAAATTAATTCTAAATAAGACAAAAAAGAGATAAATTAATAAAAGCAAATATATAACGACACAAATAACGACATTGAGATTCTGGCAATGTTTTACAAACACTTGACAAAAAGCAAATGACCCATATTAATAAGACCGATCGTTCCTTTTGTAAACCTTAACGCTGAATTTACGCAACTATTGGATGTTAACACGATTAACTTGATTCTATACGCGTCTGGTGGTGTTGCGGTATATATAAAATACGATGCTTTATGATTGCACTCCGATTTGTATAGGTACAGCCGATATAATTAAATTACATTGTACAGTCAAATGTATTAGTTTTGCAATTTTTTGTGGATATATATAGTTATGATTAAAACACGACCTTTCGGTTCAGATGCCTTTTCAAGAAGCAAACAATTTATTTTATATATTACTAATTACAATTACAATAACTAAAACTACTTATAATATAAAAATGTCTCTTTCGTTATTTCATCGTATGATATTACGGTACTTTGTTATTGTGTCTGTAATACCACACGATGAATGTTTCGTAATTTATTTGTAGTCTGGGAGGGTGACGTTATATTTGTATGTGACACTTCCCCACTCAGACATTTCTGTCCCAGAAAGCTCGTTTTTTTTTTCTTTATTTATTACAATATTTTTTTCTTAATTTAGTTTCTTATTATTTATTTTTTTTTCTAAATATACAATATGATTTTTATACAACCTTATTTATTTTTTTTTCTTAATTTACAAACAAAAATTTTTCAATATTTCGAAAAACTTAGTTTTGATACTTGTATTTTCTTTTTTGTTGGTTACTATTACACTTAATATTATACCTGGTATTTGTATCGTAAATATAATTATTATCTTTTTACTAACGAACAGACTTCGCAATTATTTACAAAAGTAGTAATTTTCTTCATCATGTCAGGGTAGTAGAAATTTTGTTTCAGTTCTAAAAAAATTTCATTTATTTCCCGGTGATTGTCTTTCAAATGTTCCTCTTTTATTAAGGATAGCATTTGTTCTTTATCTACAATAATAATATCTAAATGTGAAGTTTGATGCATCAGTTGTCAATGTAAATTTTTTTTACTAAAATCTGGAAATTTAAGTTCCGAAGAAAGTTTTCAAATTTTCAAAACTTTCATATAATTCGGATCATTTACATTTATTTTTTATTTTTTATTTTTTTTATATAAATAGCAGTTAGCCTGACTATTTTTGTTCTTGGGTCTTTTTGATGTCACCTTCTTCTATTTCTACCCGGTTGGAATCCTTTTGCGGATCCCAGTGTGGTGAAATATTGTGACCTACCTAATTTAATTTTCAAAATTGGTAATGCATAGGGTGATTTATTTACGCGTATTATTCCCTTTTGGAGCATGTCATCAACATTTATTGGTTTTAAAATATTATTATTTTTTTATTTTTTATTATTACTTCTACCTTACTTATTCAACAAATAATATTAGCAGTAAAATTTTTCGTAAATGAATAAATTGGTCTATGAATCAAAATTTGGATTGAATTTCATATTATCAGTAACAATATGTTGTGAATTCATTTGATTTTTTTTTTCAGCTTTTAATTGTTTATGTTGTTGTTTTAATTTCATAAATTGTCTTTGTTGAGTGGTGGTACACTAAATATTAAAAAGAAAATTATGATAAATAATTGGTTAATTATTAATAATAGAATTTTTATTAATTTTGAAAACAGCTTCGTTGTTTTTGTAATATTTGACCCCTAATATTTTTGTTCATTCTGTTGTTCTTGTTGTTGCGTTTGTTGTTGTTGTTGCTGTTGCAAATTATGAGATTTATTTCTCATATTACGTCCATACATATTTTCATTAGAATTTATTTTTCGTTGCACGCTATTGTTACAATTTGTTAATTTGTTTTTTTTTTTTTTTGTAATTTTAATTTTTTATTCAATATATATTTATATTTTAAAAAAAGTTTATTTTTTCTTTTTTTTTTTTTTTTTTTTATATGTATGATGCACAATTTATTTTTATTAATTTTTATGAATTTATGAATATCACTTTGATTCATTTTGTTTAATCTGAATATGTTGATAGGAATGTATGTATGTAGGTGTTTTATTTGTTATTCTCGATATATTGCAAAGTTATTTATTTAAAATATTTTGAATCGAAATTATAAATAATTGTCATTTAATTAAATTTAAAGATTTTTTTTTATTAAGAATTTTTTTGAATTTTTGTTTTATTAATTTTTTTTTTATTATTTTGGCTACTGATGAGGATTAGTTTATTTTCCCTTTCTTCTTGTATATTTTACTCTTTCTTTCGCACATTATGCATTAATGGTCGAATTGTTCCTTTTCTCTAATTACATCCAAATTTAATAATTATGTACACTACACTATAAGCTGCATACAAAAACTAAACTTCATATTGATTGAAGCACACCACAGTACCACACCACAAGCGATTATTATTATTTTTTTATGATATTCTTTAATATTGTAGTGTAGCTAAGTTAGCTACCCATCATAACACTGCATTTTAACTAAACAAAACTTGTAATACATCCATACACACATTGAAATAGAAACATTTCATTTTATTTTTCTTGCGTTTTTATTTCATAAAAATTCTGCAAAAATACACAGCACATACACAATTGTTTAGAAAATGAAAAAAAAATTGATTCTTATTTAAAAAGATTTTCTCTAAAGATAAGAAAATTAGTAAGTAAGAATTTTTTTTGTCTTTTATCCGTTTAATCAACAGAGAATCCACAATTTTCTCTTTTTTTTTTTTTGGTTTTGAATATAATTAACACTTTATACACTGTACAGTTTCTAAACATGTTCAAATTTATGCTAAATTTATAATATTTGACCGGCTTTTAATTTTATTTAATTTTAAGTTTAGTTTAATTAAATTTTTTTTCTTTTATTATTTTTTCTTTTCATTTATTTTTTTTTTTTTTTTTTTCGGATTCTTGAATTAAATAATTGTAATTAACCACGTTTTCGGGAATAATGTTTTCTTCCCACGTGTATTCAATTTCCTACCGACTGCGCCAGTTATTTATTTAATTATGTTTATTTATTTATTTATTTATTTATTTATTTCGAGCTTAATTCAAGCAAGTTACAATAAAGCATACTTAAATTAAATTTATAAACTAAAAATTAAACATTCAAAAAAGAATTAACAGAAAAAAAAAAATAACAAAATTTTAATATTATAACAAAATTAAAAAAGAAAACATAATCTTATAATTAACAATAATTAAAAAATAAAAATGAAAAAACTTCAATTAAGAAGACAGGTCAAAGATAAAAATTAGTTACACAAATACAGATTATTTTTTAATGATTGTTTAGTTAGGCAAATGTTAATATGGGGCTTGTATGCATTACAAAGAGACATCATCCTATTAATTGGTTCATATTTACCATAATTAGTCCGATGGTACTGCAAATTAAACATATTAGCAGTTCTTAGTCTAGAATGAGAACAATAATTAAGTTTAGCAAAACAATTGGGGAGACGAAATGTTGTCTTTACTTAACTCAATTAGAAATACAATGTCAGCAACTTTACGCCGTTTTTCAAGGGTATTAAGATGAATTAAATTTAGTCGATGTTCATAAGGAGGTAATCTTAAAGGATCTTCCCAAGGAAGAAGACGTAAAGCATATCTAAGGAATTTTCTTTGAACCGATTCAATTCTGTCTATGTGAACACCATAAAATGGACACCAAACCTGACTAGCATATTCTAAATTAGGTCTAACCAAGCAGGTATAGAGGGATTTTAATACATACGGATCTTCAAATTCTCTAGCCCAACGTTTAATAAAACCGAGCATAGAATTAGCTTTGTTTAAAATATCTGAATAATGAAGATGGAATGAAAGTTTAGTATCGAAGAGTATTCCTAAGTCTTTAATTGATGTAACCTTTGGAATACTTTGGCTATTAAAAGAATATACATAAGAAATTGGGCATAATCGTCGTGTAAAAGTAATATAAGCACATTTATTGACATTAAGCTGCAGATTATTATACGAACACCAACTATAGAAACGATTCAAATCAGCTTGTAACGCTAATGCATCCTCTAAATTAACAACTTTTTTATAAATTTTCATGTCATCGGCGTAAATTTTAATATGACTATTAATTAATAAAGATGAAACATCATTAATAGAAATAATGAAGAGTAAAGGACCGAGATGGCACACCTGTGGGAGCTTCGAACTCAGTGGAAATTGACGATCTAAACGAAACACTATAACTACGACCAGAAAGGTAAGAATGAACCCAATTAATAAAATAACTAGGAAATCCTAATTTATTTAACTTAAAGATGATAATGTTATGTGGAAGCAAATCAAAAGCTTTGCTGAAATCTGTATATATTACATCCGTTTGAAACCCATCTTCCATGTTATTAATAAAGGTAGATGTTGACTCAACAAGATTAGTAACAGTAGACTTAAGCTTTACAAAGCCATGTTGAAAAGATGATAAGAAACAAGTACAATGATCATAAATAGAATCAAATACAATAAGTTCAAATAGTTTAGGTATAGAAGAAAGTTTAGCAATTGGACGATAATTACTTACATTATTTTTTAGATTTTTTTTGTGAACTGGTCTAATTAGGGCAGTTTTCCAGATTGAAGGAAAGATACCAGAAGTTAAAGAAGAATTGAATAATACAGAGAGAGGACCACATAGTGAAGAAGAACATTTATTTAAGAATAGGTTAGGGATGCCGTCAGTACCAGGACTAGGATTATTATCAAGCTTTAATAAATAATTGAGTACCACATTAAAATCGATATGAATATTACTCAATGTAGTTTTAGAAAAATTCGATAAATGGCCAAAATTACTTTCGTTTAATGAGAAAGCAGCCGTAGAATAACTAATAGAGAAGAAATCACGGAAAAATTCAGAAATGACATTAGGATCACTACTACTAGAGTTTTTTTAATTCATACACAAAGGATACTGATCACTTTTTCTTTTCGAGTTAACGAATTTCCAAAAAAGTTTCGGATTAGTTTTAATATTATCAGACATATCTATTACATAATTGGAATATAAGTTATCCGACATCATTTTAAATTCATTAAATAGATTCAAGACAGCATTATAATCAATGTTATTATTGCTTTTAATAAATTTACGCCAAGCTTTATTTTTTTTATTTTTTAACTTTTTAAGGTTTTTGGTAAACCAAGGTGGACTAGATTTGTCACTATTGTCAATAACTAATGGAACATATTGTGAAATAGCAAATTGAATAGTTTTATAGAAATGATTAACTGCGACATTTAAATTAGAAGAGGTCATAAATGAAAAATCATAAGAACTTAGGTAATTATTAATAGCGTCGAAATTAGCTTTAAGAAAATTAAAACGATAAGAAAGTGCTGAATCAACTTTGGGAGATGAGATAAGAATGCAAAAAGAAAAACAAATAGGAGGATGATAATCATCAATTTCTCAAATGGAAAATTAATGATGTTAAGATTATCCCAATTTGTCGTAAATAGCAGATCTAATTGCCTACCGCGATTATTACAAATTGAAGATATCTGTTGAAAATTAAAGGAATTAAAGAAGTCGATTACAAAGTACTCTGTATTACTAACTAAATCAAGTGGAATGAAGTAGACTTACTCGTCATGCGGAACCCATTTAATATTAGGTAGATTAAAATCTCCGCAAAGAATTATGTCATCATTTGTATTAAGTTTACTAACTAATAAATCAATTTCTGATATGGTATACACATCAATACTGGACGGAGGAATATAAATAATATACCGGAGGAATATAAAGATTAATAATAACTAAATTTTTTAATTGTAATTCAATTTTAACAGCAATTATTTCAAAAATATCGGTAGAGTGGTGCTGAGAAAACAACAACTGTGAAGAACAAAGAGTATTTTTAACAGCTATCAATACACCTCCACCTTTTGGAACATTATAAGATAGAGAACAATCATATCTATCTTTTCTATAAACTGTGTAAGAAGAAGGAAAAATTTCAAGGCTATTTATTGAGGAAGTAAGCCAAGTTTCAGTTAAAACAAATAGATCAGAATCTAATAAAGCAGAATTTCGGAAAACTTTTTTAGTTTTTGTACGTAGACCTCTTACATTTTGATAATAAACAGATAGTTTAAAAGGATCAGTTTTAGAGGAAATAGATTGCGTAAGACCTATGTTAATTAGATTTTTTTGTAAAGTCCTTTTTTGTGGAAAGTTTGCCAAGTGTTTTAAATTAATTTCGTTAGGGACGATAAAGTCTATCGTTCTTTTTACGCATCGTTCTTTTTAATGGAGGTATAAGCGGATTTAAAGATAAAGGATTATTATTAGTATTATTATTATCATTATTATTATTATTATTATTATAATTATTATTATTATTATTATCATTATTATTATTAATATTATTATAATTATTATTATTATTATTCCTAAGCCTATTATTATTATTATAATTAATTATTAATATTATTACTATTTCTTTTCCTATTTTTATTATTAGTTTTATTGTTGTTATTACTATTATTATTATTATTTATATTATTATTATTATTATTACTATTATTATTATTATTATTATTCCTAAGCCTATTATTATGGTAAATATTATTATAATTATTATTAATATGATTATTATTACTATTTCTATTCCTATTGTTATTATTAGTATTATTGTTGTTATTACTATTATTATTATTACTATTATTATTATTTATATTATTATTATTATTATTGTTATTATTACTATTATGATTATCATTCCAATTATTATGATAATTTATGTTAGTTTTACTTTTGTTATTATACTTAATGTCTACATTATTACTATTTTTATTCCAATTATTATTATACTTAATGTTAGTTCTACGTTTATTATTATACGTTTTGCCATATTCGTCATATACTATGTTCAATTTTATCCTGGTATCCTTCCATGGTTGAATTGTTAGTCTGAGTCCTTCGTAATATATGCCGTCTGCTGATAAAATCCAGCCATATTTGACAGGAACTATGACCTTGAAACAGGAAAACAATTTTTTTAGCTTTTTTATTTCAATGCGCTCACAGGTAGTCACATCGATGGAGAATTTACTTTTTATAAATCGGTGCACCCATTCAGTGTTAGCATTAATAGGGGCCCCCTTTAAAAAGAATACTGCAGGCTGAAGGATTAGTGTTGTAGCTGGAGTACGTTTTTGTTTCCTGATATTCAAATTATCTTTTGTTTCTTCGTTAAACAGATTAATTTTTTTTAATCTATTATCCCATTCAGATTTAGACCATAAAGTACCAAATTTATTTATTTTAGGTGATGGAATAATTGGCTGACTTAGGACTGGCTCTACATCATTTATAACTAATGAGGTATTAAGAAGTTCGGACAATAGTGGTTGGGCAGGTTGGTGACAGGATTGTTCATGATTCGATGGTACTGTGTTTAAATAATAGGTAAAATTCTCCATTTGTACATTAAGTTCATCTCTAAGGTTGTCCAATTTCCCATTAATTTTATTAAGGTTCAACGACGAACTTTGTTGAATCAAATCTACTAACAAAATTGATTTCTTAAAACTTTCGGGTGCACTTCAATTAGGAAGTTGATATAGAGTGTATGGTGAATTAAACCCTTATATTGATTATGTTTATTTTGCAGATAAACTTATATACCATATGCTAAGTTCGGCACAGTGCGAACTATCAACAGGTGAAGACGTGTTTTGCGGAAAAGAATAAAAGTTTTTTCGTGAAAAACCGCGAAGATAATTAAAATGGCGCGATTTCAAAATAATCAAGCGCAAAAGAAAGCAAATTTATACTGCATGCTCCATCAGCAAGGAAATAACGTCTGTCACTGCCAGTGTCAAGATATATTAAACAGAAAAGTGTAATAGATTACATTGTAATAGATTACTAATTTATCAAAGGACACCTAGCGATAAATAATATAATATATAAATTGAATACAAAAATATAGTAATACTAGTACAATGCCATTTCTAATCTAATAACCCAAAATTTATTAGTATAAAAAAGTATGCACATTATAACTCAAAACACCAACAACAATATAAAATAAATATGTGTCATGACCCATCATAATGCATTGATATGGTCTCAATTCTCAATCTTGATTCATATTGAACTGCTTTATCATTGCTATTGTTGTTATTATAAAAGGCTTCAGACAAAAACAAAATTATTATATATATATACATAATTGAGATATATACATAATTGTGTACATACACTTAAAGTGTATATACATTAATTATAATATCCATCCATAGCTATATATATTACATTGTATATCCAAGTATATAATATTATATGTATGCTTGTAACGATATGAATTTCTACTGAATGTAACAAATGATCCTAAGTTTTTTTGATTTTTAATGATAAAAATAACGAGTAAACAATGAAATTCGCGGAACGTTTAGAAATTTTCAACTAAATCTATCAAATGGTACCGAGTCACTACCAGATGTTGCAGAGCAACAAAGTAGCAATATTCAACCAGTGACAGTAGCGGAAGTTGAAAATGAAATCAAAACAAATATTAATCAGAAAAAAACTCCTGGATTTGACTTGATTTCCAGTCAAATACTAATATAAGGTAGCACAGAAGGGATAATCAATTTAATAAATTTCAAAGGAATTAAATCTGGTCCTATAGCATTGGATTTAACCTTAAAAATAGCATCATAGACTTCATCATTTGAGACATTTCTAAAAGAGAAAGTACTAGACGAATCAACGTTTTCAATATTGGATAGTAATGAAGTAAAGTTAAAAGATGGAGTTATAAATTTATTGTTTAATTCGTTTACATCAAAGCTATCAAAATTGTCCATTTTGTTTTCTTTACTGATTCCAAGCTTAGCGGTATTAGACCAGAAAGATTTTGAAGGCGGCCGAGGATCGAGTATCTTAGAATAGTATTGTTTTTTTAGTTTGCCTAGTCGTCAAGTTTACCACGTTCCTAAGCCTCTTAAATGAATTTCTGTCATTCGAATTTCTTGTTCTCTTCCAAATTTCATAAGCCATGTCTCTATCATTCGCCATTTTTACAATATCTGGACAGAAATACGGAACAAAATTAGCACGTGGAGTAAAAGAACGTAGGGGAACATGCTGGTCGAAAAGCTTCAGAGCTAGATTATTAAAGAACGCAATTTTATCGTTTATGTTGGGAATTGTGTAGATAGAACGCCATGGTATTCTAGTTGCAGAATGGAATAGTAAGGATATATTGCATTTCTTGTAATCACGATAGGTAATTTTCACTTTCGGTATCTCAACAGGAATTTTATATGACAGGTATATCATATCATGATCAGACACACCCGGGAGAGAAACCTGCCCAAACTTTTCTACTAGCTCATGATTTTCAGTTGATGTCAAAAATAAATCCAATAGAGAGGAACATGATTCACCGAATCGAGTTGGTACCGAATTATTAATTATGCTCAATGAATAGTTCTCAATAGTTCGAAAGAAAACATTTCTTAACACATGATTATTGTCAAGTATATTAACATTAAAATCCCCCCCAATGATGACAGATTCATAGTTGCCAGCAAAATTATCTAAAGCTTTTTTAAAAGGTTCAAATTTATATGCTGAGGGATGAGGAAAATATACGGTTCCTAATAGAATAGCATTGTTTTTACATTTTAATTCAGCGAAAATGAATTCAATATTGTCATTTTCCACAGAGTGAGTTAGAACTTTAACAGACAGACCACATTTAACATAGATTGCTACACCACCTCCCCGACTTCTATTACCAAAACTATCCAGTTTATTCCGATCACATCTAAAAAGCTTAAAACCTGGAATTCTAACCATATCAGAGGTTATGTTGTTGTTTAACCAAGTTTCAGTAACCATAAGGATTTGAACATTGGTATTGGAAATACAGGATCTTAATATATCAATTTTAGCTGCTAGACTCATAATATTGATGTGAATGATATTAAGGAGCTGAAGGTTATTCAAGGACAGCTTTTAGTATAATATTGGGAATAAATGCAGAAGTAGTATCAGAAAGTGAGTTATTTCCATTATTAGCCACAATCATTAAATATTAAAATAAATTTGAATTAAATTTTTATAAAAGTTAGCAATTGAGCCAAAAAAAACGGGTATACAAGAATAAAAGTGCCATTAAACAACGATTTAACATATATAGAACCATGTTTGTTACTTAAAACTAAACATCCAAAAGACAGCAAGAAGGAGAAAATAAATATTTAAAGTATGTATAAATTAAAGTTAAAATTTGTAAAATTAAAGCTAAAATTTGTAAAATTCAGAAAAGAGTATTTGCCGATTCTCTAATGAGAAAAATTTAAACATCAACAATTTTAGATACATTATGATCACTGCTTTTGAGCAATTGGTCTTTTGACGTGATTTTAACCGCTTCACCACCTTCGGTCTTGACAATGTATAAGAGGCCTTTCTCCGTAAAAGTTTTCACTATCCAACCATCACTTCTCATTTTGTTCGCAATGCGAAGAAGAAATAGAGTACGTGATGGAACGCTTTCATTAATGTAGATACGAGTAGCTCCACCAAAACCAATGTGAGAGGCTCTCAGGTGTTTAAAACGCAGATACTTAATGAAAAATGACACTTTTGATGAATTGGATAAGAACTTTATAATCAATGTATTACTCCTGATGCGAAACATAGACCCAACAAAATCAAAGTTTCCAATGAAACCAATAACTTTAGCTATCCTGTTAAAGATTTCACCAAGATTTTCATGCTGAGTTCCAGCAATACCATTAACGATCAAGTCATTAGAGTGTAATGCTCTCTCTAAGATACGCAAATTGACTTCTTCTATAATAGCGCTTGTATAATATGAATGTATCCGTTCAGACATTTTCCCCAAAATTTTCCCATAATTGGCTTTGGACTCAGTGACGATTTTATTATGTACTTCAATTTCTAATTTATCCATTTTATTTCCTAAAGCTTCAGAGTTTTTATTGAAGTTGGCGATTGAGTCTTGAATTTTTATTTCCAGGCGATGCTCCATATCAAGAATTTTATCATTCAACATTTCCTTGATTGAAGCTTCAAAGGAATCGAAGCGTTTAGACAAACTAGTTATTAAATCAGTGAGATGGTCAGCTTGATTTAACTGAAGATTATATCGAGCGAAGCTTTATTTGTTTATCCATTTTATTTTAGTGAATTGAAGATTATATTTTAATATATTTTAATATCAAGTAGATCAGTTATATGTTAATGTATAAGAGGTAGTAATTTAGCAATTAGTTTTAGGGATGCATCAAAAACCGAATATTTTTTAATAACCCATAATCTTAATCTATTATTAAATTATAATTATTAAAATTTGTAAAATTAAATTTTCAATTTTAAATTATTAATTTTAATTTTATTTGTTGTTGTTACTATTTTATTATTTATCTTATAATTTTTAATTAATTAAATAAAGTTTTAAGTTAAATTAAAACAATCTGGCAACGCTGGTACAAAATTGAAAAAAAATAATTAAGTTTGAAAGTCACTTGTTATTGATTAACTTCACTTATTGAATTTCTCTTTCTAATTAATTCGTTTATAGCTGTTCAAGTTAGTGGATAATCTCTTCGTATTAATTTATTTTACAAGACATAATATTTAGAAATTAAGAATTTGACATTTACATTTTAATATTAATAAATTTATTATATTAAATAAATATTGTTTTTTGTTCAATTATGTTCATATGTGTAAAAAAATAAATAAATAATAAATAATAAGTTAAGCATTTAGTATTTAAAATTTATTCAATTAAGTTTATTTTATATGACTATAAACATATGTAACAAGTTTTTTCAATTATTCAATTATTCAATAATTCAAGTTCAAGCAAGAGTTTCAATAAAAGTTTTAATAACAAAAACAACATAAAAATAATGTTTTTAATTTATTATTAGTTTATTATATACTATTATTATATATTATTAGTTTATTATATAGTTTACTTTATTTTCTTGTCTTTTTTCTCTTTTCTATTCTTATCAATCTTTCAATTTTTCTGCTATGGCTATTCTTATTTAGAAACACACATGAGTGCACGTATATAAAGATCAACATGAATAACTGTTGAATAAATTTATTTATGTATGATTTGAAATCCAAAATTGAAAAATTTAACGAAATTCAAAAATAAAACTTATGTTAAGAAAATAATTATATACAAAATATATTATTAAATTCAATTAATCGCTCATGAATTTAAAACCGCCAAAACGAAAATTATATTAAATTTAAATTAAAAACTAAAAATGTAAAAATGTAAACGAAGCGCGAACGCGATGAGCTCAAAGAGAGAACACAAAAGAGAATGATAGATACGAGATGGAACTCAAAAAGTTAAGCTAAATAATATAGTAAATCAACTCAAAACTACTAACCTTAAGGTTCAGTATTAGGACCACTGTTATTTTTAATTTATGTTAATTCCATTTTTCTACAATCTTTTAAAGGTAAGATAACAGGTTTTGCAGATGACTGTTCTATATCATATAGTGAATATAGTCTTAATTCACTAAAACAAAGTATATGGAGTTTGATGTAGATTTGCTCAGAAAATGGTTCGTAGTTCATAAACTTATAATAAGTTTTTTTTTTTTTTTTTTGTTTTTATTCTATACAACTATCTACATAAAATATAAAAGATATTGAGTATAATGTTGGAATTAAAATTGACGTGATGTAACTGACATGTAATCTAAGTCAAAAATCCATTGATTCTTGACTTAATATTCAAATTTATATTTATGGAGTCTCAGGTAAAGTGAATCTAGTAGATAAATCCAGCGGTCTGAAGCGTCTTAATCTGCGCTCGCTTGTTCGTTCATTATTGATGAGTTGAGGAGCAAGTAAATTTGGATGGTTTTCCAGTCGAACATAGTATTTTTCAGCTTTCTTTTTAATGAATTTCTTAACAGATGGGATATTTAAATCTGATCTAATTGTGTCATTTCGGACATACCAAGGCGCGTTAACTATAGACCTTAATACTTTGGACTGGAAGCGTTCTGTTATTTCGATGTTGGAGTTACTAGTTGTTCCCCATAGTTCCAACCCGTAGCTCCAGATTGGCCTGATGATAGCTTTGTACACTGCAACTTTACATTCTAGGGATAAATTGGAGAAACGACCTATTAGCCAAATTAATTGGTTGAATTTTAATCGTAGTTGTTTATTTTTGCTGATAATGTGACTTTTCCAAGTGAGGCGTCTATCCAAGTGCATACCTAAGTACTTAACCGAGTCTTGGTGAGTCAATTCCATGTCGTTAAGGTGAACAGCGGGGCAATTTCCCTTGCGATTAGTAAAGGTGATATGAAGGGATTTCGATTCATTGGCCTTTATTCTCCACTTTTTCAGCCAGTTTTGTATATCCAATAAGTAGTTCTGAAGAACTTCTGAAGCTAATCTCGGATTAGTATGAGACACTAAGACCGCTGTGTCGTCAGCAAAGGTAGCAGTGAGTACCCTCGGCGATGTTGGGAGGTCTGCTGTAAATATCAGGTAAAGTAGTGGGCCAAGGACACTGCCCTGAGGAACCCCAGATTTAATTTCTTTTAGTGACGATTGTTCCCCGTTATATTTAACGAAGAACCTCCTATTTGATAAATAAGTTGACAAAAGTTGCTGGTAGTGGTGAGGAAGTAGTTTTTTAAGCTTGTAAAGGAGACCTTTGTGCCAAACTTTGTCGAAGGCTTGCGAAATGTCCAGAAAAGCTGCAGAACAGTATTTTTTCTTGTCAAGTGAATTATTTATATGGTTCACTACTCTATGTATTTGCTCAATTGTTCCATGATTGTGACGAAAGCCAAACTGATGAGCTGGTACGATATCTCGTTCATTATTTATTTTAATCAATCTTTTGGCTATTAGTTTTTCGATTAATTTTGATATTACTGGCAGAAGACTTATTGGTCTATATGAACTAGTCTCATTTGGCTCTTTCCCCGGTTTAGCTAACATTATGATATGAGCAGTTTTCCAGATATCTGGGAAGTAGCTAGTTCTTAATATAGCATTAAAAATGTGGGTTAAGAATTTTATACTGCAATACGGAAGTTCCTTTACCATTTTCCCTGTGATACCGTCATACCCAGGAGCCTTCTTGTCTGACACAGAGTTTTTTATAATTTCCTGTACTTCCTTTATCCGGACTTTCTTTATCGGTAAATCCATTTGATAAGGCACTTCAAGGTAGTTTTCAATCTTGTTGTTTTCGTCGGTTGAAATTACTGGTGGATACGGTACAAACACTTTTTGTAAATGTGATGCAAAAAGCTCTGCTTTCTCACCATCGCTTCTGGCCCAATTACCATTTGATTTCCTTAGTGGAGGTATAATTTGTTGTGGCCGTTTCAGTTTTCTTGTTGCTTTCCACAGTGAGTAGTCATTAAGATCGGTATATGTTAGTCTTTCAAGGTAATTCTTCAACGAACTTTCTCTGCTTTTATTTAACAAAAATTTAAGTTCTTTGATTGCACGGTTTAACCTGGCTTTGATTTCAGGGGATCTAGTTTGTTGCCAATATTTCCTAAGGTTTCTTTTTTTCATGATTTTGGATTTTATTTCAGGTGGAGAAATAACATATTTTCGGATGTTACCTTGCGTCGGAGTTGATGACATTGCTGCTTCAATCATGGTTATATTTAGGTTTTTTATAGCTTCATTGATATCTTGGGGGTTTTTCAGTCCTATATTTAGAGAAGTTTTCATTTCAATTTCCTTTCTATAATTATCCCAGTTTGTTTTCCTTGTATGTAACCGTTGTTCATTTTGAGTTATTACTACTTTGGATGAGGCAGAGATAATGATAGGCGTATGATCTGAAGACAGCTCGAGGCTTGATTTCACAGTAAATAGTTTTGGTGAGATACCTTTCGAGACGCAAAAATCCAAAAGATCCGGTGTCTTATTAAGATCAGAAGGCCAGTATGTAGGTTGTCCAGTAGACAGATAATTCAAGTTGAATTCTTGCATGGCTAGTAGTAGCTGCCTTCCTTTTTGAGTGATCAGCCTAGAGCCCCAAAACGTATGTTTAGAATTATAATCTCCACCGGCAATAAATCTATTTCTCAGAGTTTTAAAATAATCAATAAATTGAGATTTGTTGATATTGTGTTTAGGAGGGCAATATATAGCTGAAATAGTTAAGGGTCCATTCCAGTCAGCTATCACGACACTTGTTGCTTGAATATGATTAAATTTATATTTAGGAAGTTCATAGTGCTGTATGTTTTTCCTGATGATTATTGCAGTACCAGCATGAGCCGTCCCATCAGGATGATTTGTGGAATATGTGTTGTAATTTTTTATGTTAAAATAACTTTTGTTTGTAAAATGGGTTTCAGAAATTAACAAGATGTCTATTTGGTGATCAATAATAAAATGATACAATTCTTGTTGATGGTTTGACAGTCCGTTGGCATTCCAGACGACTATGTTGATTATTATAATAAGTGATAAGACCGACTATATTATAATAAGTGATAAGACCAAAATAATCGTTTTTAATTTAAGAAATTCTTCTGACAATGATCTAGAAATTAAATTCATTCTACTGGTTGTGTTCGTTTAAATTATGCTTCTCAATGCAATTGTCATGTTGGCTTATCTTTAAATAGTTTGTGCTCAGTAGGTTGTTTTAAAATTGAATCTGTTGAAAGGTACAAGTACTTGAGAATAATTATTGATAAAAATTTAAATTGGAAACCTCATCTATATAACTTATATAAATATATGTTGTTATGTGTTAGAAAACTCTATCTATTGAGACGATATTGCTCACAAAAGCTTTTATTAAATATTTATTATGCTCTGGTTCACTTTTAAAAAAAAGTATGGTATAACTAGTTGGGGTGGCTCATATTTCAGTATAATTGAACCATTACTAAAAGCTCAAAAATGTATTTCTGTAATAAAACTCACTATGAGAAGTTTTATTTTACTGCATTCAAATACTTTAACAATCTTCCAATGAATATAAAAAATAAAAAGAAAGTCCAGTCATGGGACTGGCGGTAGTAAGTGAAACAACATTTAAATGCAAATGATTGAGATTGAGGCCTGAGAGTCGATTAAATTAGACAATTTTCATTATATTCTAAAAAAGAAACAATAGGCTTATGGTAGCTGAAGTAGGGAACAAAAATTTTTGATTGGAATTTATGTAAATATCGTGTAAAAACCGCATCGATCGTTGTTTTATAAACAGTATAAAAAATATTTAAATATAATATGCATGTAATATAACAATGCAATATAAAAATTTAAAATATGTAATTTTTAATTGAATTTTTTAAATATGTAGTTAGTTCTTGAAAAATTAAAAAAAAAACTATAAAAGCTTTATATATTAAAAGCCTAAAAACAAAATTAAAAGTATTTTTTATGTATTAGTTTTATTTATCAATCACTTTTCTATGTATTACATATTTTTAAAAATTTAAGATACATTATGTATGTAATTTTTAATTTTAAAATTTTTCAACCTATAAAATAAAGAAAAGATAAAAAAGAAAAATTTCAAATATATAATATAACAATACAATATATAAATTTAAAAAAAGTAATTTTTGATTCAAAACATAAATTAAAAGTATTTTAAAAAATAAAATTTTAATAATCAATCACTTTTTTATTTCCAAAAATTATAACTTTTGCTAAATAGGTATGCATACATATTATTATGTATAGATACCAATATTTTGTTTTTATATAACACATACACAAACTTAAATTAAATCACAGAAAAAAATAATATACAGAAGCACAATCCCATATAAAATTTTTGTATGAAGATAAAATTAACGATTTTATAAGAAAACTAGCGGAGTTACCCGGCGTTGCCCGAGAAAATTTAAAGTTCCTAGAATTTTTTCTGCGTTTTTAGTTTGAAAAGGGAAGTATTATGTGATGTTTGTCTGTAGTAAACTATCTGTTAAATGTTTTTATATGTAATTGTGGAATTTTTTGTGGAAAGTTTGAAAACCAATACAAAGAATCCAAACCCCAAGAAACCAATACACGCTCGTGCTTTGTAATAGTGTGGGATCCACCCTCACTAAAACCACTGCAAGTTTTTAAAAATTTAATAAAGTGCTAATTCATAAACATTTTAATAGGTATCTACTTAAATTAAATACAAAAACAAAAATCAAAAGTGAACGAAAATTAAAATGAGTTTCAGTTTTGAACAAAAATAGTACTTACAACTAAGAATAAAATGCAAACATAAGTCTTAGGCGTTGTTTACAAATTTCAATTAGAATTTTGGGATTTTAATTAGAAGTATTTTTTGAAAACTAAATTATGGTCCGTTTTTTATGTTAGCATAAATCTTTTTTAGGTATTAATAATAAACCTTTTCATTTTTATAATATTCAAACATTAAGTACTTATTTCTATATGTTAGTATAAAACTAATGCTACATAAACTGATGCTAGATGTTAGTAGTTCACATTTTAATTTTTGTTACTCTTAATTTAATTAATCAATTGTTATCCATATAGCAGTTTTTTTCATTGTTCAAAAAAGAAAAGTACAAAATGTTATAAAGAAAACAAAACCATTTAGAAATCCGAAAAAAACAAAGACAATTAGAAAAAACCAAAAGAACAGAAAAAAGGAAAGACGAAAAAATACAAAATAATAAACTAATTAAATTGACGGGTGATTAAATAATTTTCTTAAGATAAAACTTGATTATAAGCAACGTTTTTAGTTTCGCCTTCACACTTAAATCCACACCGCAGTACTTAATAGGCTGTCCCTGTGCCTTGTTTATCGTAATCGAGAACGCAAGTTTAACTGGAAATTGCAACCTCTTAAAGTTAAAACGGAGATCATTTGGAATAAGTGGTATCCTTGGGATGAAAACGACTTCACCCTGTCCCTTCCCTGTTAAAATAGTCGCTTCAATTACATATGCCAGCACTTTTTTAACACAAAGTCTTGTACCGTTGCAAAGTTTTGGTGGGTCGAGGTTCCGTATTAAAATAATTGGTGATCCCAGTTTCAGTAAAAGACGATGTGGCGGTAATCCAGTCGGATCAAGAGAATTCAGGAACTCTGTTGGAAAATTGACAACCTCATCAGCATTTACTACGTTATCAATGGACTTGTATTCATTTACTACGCCCGGTAATATGGAAAGTATTTGATTATTCATTTCCCTGACATCAGCATTTTTAGCAGCAAGAATTGTACGCTCTCGAAACCAGTTCAAATTATGATAGTTTTGATGAATATCCGAATAGACTGCATCTATTAGTTCTGCGACAAACGACACCAAATTACAAAAATCGGATGGCAATTTTATTTTTCCAGATGGCTCAACTGCAAATCTACCTTTTTCGATCTCAAGTAGCTTGTTAGCGAAAATGTGAGCACTGTCACCCCAGATGTACTCTCATGTTTTGTGTCAAACTTATCTTTCGTATAAGTCTCCACAAAGATGAATGTTTTAAACATGCGTAGATTTCATTGGCTGGTGTTGACTTTGGGATGAAAGTTTGACGGAAGTCTCCACATAGAAGTACCAGAACTCCTCCCATAAGGTTGTTATTTCCTCTCAGATCTCTCACAGTCACGTCAAGGGCTTCGAGAGCTTTCTTGTGAGCCATGGTACATTTATCCCGTACAATAGTTTTGCATGTCTTGAGCACTTGCGCCCGACCACTTGTTTTACTAATGTTGCAGGTAGGATTTTCCTGTCTGAAGATGTCTATTGGCAACGTGCAGAATGCGCTGTTTTTCCTCCTTCCATTAATGTTGCCGTGATTCCTGAAGATGCAATGGCAAGAGCCACTTCTCCTCGAGGTCTGATTTCGGCTAGAATTAGGTTGGTTAAAAATGTTTTATCTGTGCCCCCCGAAGCATCAAGAAAAACGGTACCAGTTTGTTGGTTTTCTGCCTGATCCATGATAATTTTGTATGCTTTTTTCTGATCTTGATTTAGATCAGTGGTATTTTTTCCGCGATATTACAGCTCTTCGACGTTGCAGTTCTTTTCTCGTATGTAATCTGGGATAAAGTTCATTTTGTTGGTTTCATACTGGTTGCACCGAGTTGCAGTAATGTTTTACCGATCATAGCCACACATTTATCTTCAAGAATAATTAATGCGTTGTTAAATATGTACAGACCAAACGTGATTGGTAACATCGGATTTTCGCGCCGGACTTTGGCAGAACAGTATACACTCGACTCAAGGCGTCACTCTTGACCACATCATATGCGGGGACGGGCTGTCCGACTTTTCTTCTGTATTGCTTTGAAAACCTTATTTCAAGCTGCGATTGTAAAGTTTTTTTTTGGTAGTTTTAGTACGCTTAAATTCAAGGCAAATATTTCTAAAAAAAAATTGTTTTCTTTATTTTATTTCATTGAAAGATAGAAATAAATAAAAATGAGAATTTTGTTTTGCTGTGTTCTTCACCCTTTTTTCTCTTCCTCTCTAAAAATAATAAAATATTAAAAATTAAAAACTTGCTTTTTGAATGACTATCACCAATATTTCGTACCAATATTAACTGCACTAAAAAGGGTCAAATAAATAAGCTAAATTCAAGCTCCATTAGAAAATTATATATGGTCTGCATAACATATGAAATTCAGGCATTTTAGACCCACTTCCTGTTAAATTAGGGACTTGACATTTTACCTAGGATCCCGATTACGGCAGTTTCTGTCAAATTTGTTGAACCGACAATTCATATCTCAGAAACTGGACCGACTTGGTTCCAATTTAATACACATATGTCAGTTGAGTTCTAATGAAAACTATTTTTCCTATTAGAAAATTTGAGGTTTCTGCGGACCTGCTCGGAGTTATATGACAGCTACCCGAATTAGTCAAAATTTCGAAAAAATGTAAAAGTCATATTTGTTTATTTTTCTCTTCCAAAAATACAAAAATACCTGTGTGCAAAATTTTCCGCTCTCTAGCACCTTTGGTTTTTGAAATCTTTTTGTAGGGTGCTGGGAGTTGTATGAGAGCTACCTGAACCAGTTAAAATTTCAAAAAAATGTGAAAGTCAAATTTGTTAATTTTTGGAAGGGTACCTGTGTGCAAATTTTCAGCTCTCTAGGACATTTGGTTTTTGAAATATTTTTTTCGGGTACTGGGAGTTGTATGGTAGCTACCCGAACCAGTCAAAAATTCGAAAAAATGTGAGAGTCATATTTGTTTATTTTTGGAAGGGTATCCGTGTGTAAGTTTTCAGCTCTCTAGCACCTTTAGTTTTTGAAATATTTTTTGCGGGTGCTGGGGGTTGTATGGTAGGTACCCGAACCAGTCAAAATTTCGAAAAAATGTGAAAGTCATATTTATTTATTTTTGAGATAGTAACTGTGTGCAAATTTTCAACTCTGTAGCACCTTTAGTTTTTGAAATATTTTTTGCGGGTGCTGGGAGTTGTATGACAGCTACCCGAACCAGTCAAAATGTCGAAAAAATGTGAAAGTCAAATTTGTTTATTTTTGGAAGGATACCTGTGTGCAAATTTTCAGCTCTCTAGCACCTTTGGTTTTTGAAATATTTTTTGCGGGTGCTGGGAGTTGTACGACAGCTACCCGAACCAGTCAAAATGTCGAAAAAATGTGAAAGTCAAATTTGTTTATTTTTGGAAGAGTACCTGTGTGCAAATTTTCAGCTCTCTAGCACCTTTGGTTTTTGAAATATTTTTTGCGGGTGCTGGGAGTTGTACGACAGCTACCCAAACCAGTCAAAATGTCGAAAAAATGTGAAAGTCAAATTTGTTTATTTTTGGAAGGGTACCTGTGTGCAAATTTTCAGCTCTCTAGCACCTTTGGTTTTTGAAATATTTTTTGCGGGTGCTGGGAGTTGTACGACAGCTACCCGAGCCAGTCAAAATGTCGAAAAAATGTGAAAGTCAAATTTGTTTATTTTCGGAAGGATATCCGTGTGCAAATTTTCAGCTCTCTAGCACCTTTGGTTTTTGAAATATTTTTTCCGGGTGCTGGGAGTTGTACGACAGCTACCCGAACCAGTCAAAATTTCGAAAAACTGTGAAAGTCATATTTATTTATTTTTGAGATAGTAACTGTGTGCGAATTTTCAACTCTGTAGCACCTTTGGTTTTTGAAATATTTTTTGCGGGTGCTGGGAGTTGTATGACAGCTACCCGAACCAGTCAAAATGTCGAAAAAATGTGAAAGTCAAATTTGTTTATTTTTGGAAGGGTATCCGTGTGCAAATTTTAAGCTCTCTAGTACCTTTGGTTTTTGAAATATTTTTTGCGGGTGCTGGGAGTTGTACGACAGCTACCCGAACCAGTCAAAATTTCGAAAAACTGTGAAAGTCATATTTATTTATTTTTGAGATAGTAACTGTGTGCAAATTTTCAACTCTGTAGCGCCTTTGGTTTTTGAAATATTTCTGTCAAGTGCTCGGAGTTGTATGACAGGTACCCGAACCAGTCAGAATTTTGGAAAACAACATATCACGGGTTCGATTCCAAGTAGTAAAAAACCATCCTGTAAAATTTTGTTGAAATTGGTCCATGCGTCTCGGAGGAGTTCTGACACAAACATACATACATACATACATACATACAACTTTGGCAGAACAGTATACACTCGACTCAAGGCGTCACTCTTGACCACATCATATGCGGGGACGGGCTGTCCAAACATCCTTCTTTATATATAAGATTAATAGCTCCATTTCTTGTTCATTTACAAATCCACAAATCCATATGCAATGCATATGAATATGAACCGAAAAGATAGAAAATAGACAAAATTGCGGAGAGAAGAAAAAAATACCTTTATTTTCATTATCAGTTATTACTGATGTTGTTCTTTCTTTTTTATATTATTAATTGACGAATACAGACAAAAAGCAAACCAACAAAAAAACAAAAAAAATTTTTTTTTGTTATTATGATTTTGATTATATGATTATCAATGCCTCTATATTTCAAAAGCCCCGCAACTAATTTTTGCTTCGTTAGAAAGTGATTTTATTTGTATGGAAAAAGGAAGATTTCCTTACAGATAAAATCTTTTTTGAACGAAGCAAAAATTAGTTTCGAAACTTTTTAAATATTGTGATTATATGAATATAAAAAAACCAGAACAAAACAAAATGTTGCTCTGATGCGTGCGTGGTTCTATAAAGTATTAAATTTTGTAATGTTGCCAAAATAAAAATGCCAAAAAAAGAACTCAGAAATAATTGGACTGAAATGGAATATATCATAGAAAAAATATTGACTATAGTTACCCCTATGCAATTGCGCAGTAGTGGTTTTTTGTTTAATAAATTGTTAAGCACAAAAATTAAATTTTTCCAAGAGTCATACAAATAGTCGGCAGTGAAATAAATATATTTTAATAAAGTAATAAAACTGCCAATACAGAAATGTTGATTTTACAGATATGTATATAATTTTAAATGGGTAATTCAACAGTAATAAGTATTTTATTTATCAATATTGAATTAACTATTTCAATTTTTATATCTGTAAAATAAATATTTATATTTAGTAAAAACTAATCTTAATAATATACTATCACTGTATATTATTATATTACACTGTAGAATTTTTAAATAATACTCTTTAGGAAATATATGGTATTCCTTAAAAGGGCAGTTTGTTTTATGAAGTCTGATTATAATATTCCTATTGTAAAATTTTATGGTTTTTTGAAAGGAATGAATTTGGATTTTTTTCTTTTAATTTGTACAAATTTTTTTGCTTAAGTTTTAATTTTGAACTTTTTATTACTACTTGTTTCTATTGCTACAGATTTTCTTTTTTTCTTGCGCTTTTTTCTGATCGAATTCTTCTTTATTTAATATCTCGGTAAGCTATGTAAATTTTTTCTTAATAAAACTAAAATTAAAATTCCAGCATAATATGTTTCCGATGATTTAGGCATACCCTGTCAGAAAACCAGCTATTAAATTTTTCACAATTTGTTGTTTCTTGTATGCAAATATCAACTACATATTTCGTTTTTAATTTACGAAGTACAAGAATTTGATTTGAAAAACATTTAAAAAATTTTAACATGATACGAACAAACCTATGAAAAAGATTTTTGGTTTAAACGTTTGTCACGAAGAATATAACAAAGAATTTTGAAAATATATTACAAGCTTCAAAAAATAATTCTGATGGTACTTGTAGTGCAAATTCTCCACTAGTTTTATTTTCTACTTTTTAGGGGACTAGTTTTCTTTCGATAAAAGTATATTTTAAAAATTTTTATATTATTATTTTTTTCAAAAAATTTTAAATTTTCTTTCAATATCAAGTAAACAATTTTCTATAAAATAAAATATTTTCAAACAAAACGTTATCATACAATGCGATTAATTGCAACGCCGTATTATTTTATTTACCTAAATTAAAATTTAAAGTGATATTCCTAAAAAAACTGATATGCATTTCAATATGTTATTGATGATGAATATGTAATAATAAAGTTAAAAGCAAAAACATATCAATTAACTAATAACTTTACCTCTTTTTACCAAATTTATCTTTTTTTTGTTTTTGTTTTGTTAAAAATTATATTTACGTAAACTGAGGGAGGAGTGCATTATCTCGTTAATAGAATTCTTTTGTTAAGTTAAGAAAAATATAAAAAAAAGAATAAAGAAGAGTAGATAAAAGTAAAACGAATAAAACAAAAAAATTTGAGAATCGCAAAAACAAAATTCTCTTTTAAATTACCAACACATATAAGGTGGAGCTATGCTTCTTGAATTTTTTTGAAATTTTAAATGAAATCGTACATATTCTTTGTATTGATTTTACGCCTCTATATATAAGTTCTCTGTGGTAATACATAATATATAATATGGCGTAACTATATTTTGATAAAGTTGAATAACTTTGAATAGCTTATTGGATTAGTTACAAAAAGTACAATTGGAAGCTCTTATTTAGTAAAAATTTGTTTAACCCTACTTCAAATTTAATATCTCCCCTGCTTCAAATTCCAATCCAAATTTTGTTTATGTTATATTTTTGTTCTTTTTTATATCTGCCTTAATTAACTCGCCTTGGACTTTATTTATATGTTTGTTTCAATTTGCTTCAATTCAACAAAATACCCATTTCAATAACCATTCAACCGAAGAATATCCATAAAAAGAATTTGAACTCATGTATGGATTCATTTGTTTGCAGATAAATACATATGCAAATTTGCAAAAATTGTAAGAAATAGACGAATAAGAATTTAACGTAAGAAAAAGAAAAAATATAGTAAACAAAAGAGAGTAACAAAAAAAGTTGGCTGAAAATAAATAAAAAAAAGTTATTAATTTTAAAAAAAAAATTCGACAAAAATTTCGTTGAAATATTTAACAATATTATTTTCTAAATTATATCAACTATGCATAAGATTTTTAGGAGACCTAACTAAAAAAGCGTTATCATATTCTTTAAATTCTGTGATTTGTAAATAGATGTTTTCCTCAGTATTATTTTATAATCGTATACCAATGTAATAAATATTTAGGTTTAATATAATTTAATATTTAATTAATTAAAAAGTAATAATGTTTGTAACTCCGAATTATTACTGACAAAAATATTAATAATATTTTATATTATTGTAATGTAATTATAATTTAATATTTTTAATAGGTATATTTAGATACGAAAATAATAATGTTTAAAACGAAAATATTAAAATAATAAAAGATCAGGAGTGGCAGCACGTAAAACGTTTACGTTTAAAAATCAACGTGAAGTATTTTAACGTCAAAGTTTTTGGTAGCATGTAAAACATCACAAATGTAAACAAACCAATTCAGTTGATATTTTATATGGTATTTTCAATGAATTAGAATATTTACAATGAACTAATACATATAGCATTTTATTTAAATAAATTAAAACACTCAATTATTAAGAAATTAAAAAAAAAATTATTTTATTATCACATAAAAAATGCTTGAATTATCACAGAAATAAAATAATTTTTTTATTGCAAACAAAAATACTTCAATTCTTCCAGAAATAAAATGTTATCAAAAGAAATTAAAAACTACATTACTATAATTATTAAAAACTATAAAATTTAATGTTCTTAAGATTTCAAATTTTATTATAAATATTTAAATTTTATATTTTTATTATTAAAATAACACAAAATTATTAAAAAAAACTAACTTTCCCGTATAAATTTTAGTACACGGTAAGAAAATAATTGACGTTTAAAAATAAACGTATATGTTAAAATCAACGAACGTCAACTTGCTTACATGCTACCGAAAAAATGTATACTTTACGTTTTCGGAATTAAATCAACGTCAACGTTGCTTACATGCTACCAAAAGTGCTAATACGTCTTTTTGACGAACGTGAACAGGTTACGTGCTGCCACTCCAGAATTCATCATCGTATGAGGGAACAAACTAAATCTGAACAAAGAGTTTTTCCCACCTTGCCTCATATAAATAATTGGAATGCAACAATTGCAAAGAAGAATAATGGGAATGCAACATTTTTTTACAGTATAAAGCTTTAAAAATTTTTTTTTTATATTTTTCTTAACTTAACCAAAGAATTCTATTAACGAGATAATGCACTCCTCCCTCAGTTTACGTAAATATAATTTTTAACAAAACAAAAACAAAAAAAAAAAGATAAACATTGGTAAAAAGAGGTAAAGTTATTAGTTAATTGATATTTTTTTGCTTTTAACTTTATTATTACATATTCATCATCAAAAACATATTGATATGCATATCAGTTGTTTTAGGAATATCATTTTAAATTTTAATTTAGGTAAATAAAATAATACAGCGTTGCAATTAATCGCATTGTATGATAACGTTTTGTTTGAAAATATTTTATTTTATAGAAAATTGTTTACTTGATATCGAGAGAAAATTTAAAAAAATAATGATGAAAAAAATAATAATGTAAAAATAAAATTTTTTAAAATATACTGTTTCTAAACTCTAACCTAGGGATATCTGCAGTCTAAGTGTTGTACAAAATTGGGCCAAGTGCTGAGCCTAGTGGAACTCCTGCTTTAATTTCATACAAATTGGAGCATGTATTATTCAATATCACACGAAATGCTCTTTGATGAAGAAAGTTTTGTATGATTTTAATTAAGTATATAGGAAATTTATACATTTCTAATTTATGAAGCAAGCCAGAGTGCCACACAGTGTCAAAGGCGGAATTTATGTCAAGCGCTACTAGGCCAATAGATTTGCGTTCTTCTAACTTGGATTTAATGTAATTTTTGACACGTAGAAGAGGGTGAATGGTACTGTGCTTTAGCCTAAATCCAAACTGCTCGTTTGGAAGATTTTTTTTTGCTGAAATAAACTTTTCCAGTCTGATTTTTATGAGTTTTTCAAATATTTTTGAAAAACTGCATAGTAAGCTGATAGGCCGAAAACTACTTAACTCCTCCATCGGTTTTCCAGGCTTAAGAATTGGAATAATATGAGCTTCTTTCCATATATTCGGGAAATAACCTAGTTTTAAGCAAGAATTGTAAATCAAAATTAGATATCTTTTTGCGTTTAGTGGTACTTTTTTGATACACAGATTACATATGTGATCTGAACCTGCAGATTTTTTAGTTTTTAATTGGGCAAATATTTCAATGACAGATTTCAGTTCAATTTGTTCAAAGGATTCTATTTCAGCTTGATCAATTTTGCTTACAGATTCCTCCACCATAAGATTTGTATCATGGTCACTTATGTTGTTGTTCACGGCGTGTTTGTTATAAAAATTTTTAGCTAATGCATTTCCTTTATCAAAATTCGTGTAAAATATGTTACTGTCATCCTTTAGAGTACCTATAAGTTTATTTTTATTTTTTAAGACTTTTGAAATTTTGCAAAAAGGTTGTGACGATTTTTTCAAGTGTTTAAGGGTATTAGACCATTTCATATTCCGATACTCACTATTTTATGTTTTAAAAAATTGTTGAAGTGTTGTAATTGAGCATAAAAAATTACATTACGACAACGCACCCACTTTCTCCTAACAGTTTTTCTAAGCCTGATTATATATATATTTTTTTTAAGTTAAGCCAAACACTAGGTTTCAAACGATACCTTTATACCCTATTTATTATATAGTCAGGTAACTTTTCGGTGTATTGCTTGACTATTTTCATGGGTACAGCCAATTCAGTTGCTCTTTTAATTTTGTTGTTTAAATTAGATATCATATTGTTTATTTGGTAACAATAGTCAACAGAATCATTATTATTGGTATTTAATTCCCTTTTCAGAAACTTCTGATACAGATACCAATTTGCATTGTTAAAATCCAAATAAGTACGATCATGTGATATAGTTTGTTTGCTAACGTTTAAAGTAACCGGCAAGTGGTCAGATGACAGATCATTATTGTAATAGGTTGGGAGCAATATTCTGGTATGTTAGTTAAAAATATATCTAGTGTAGAAGGTAGTGAATTACTATTATAAGGAATATAGGTATGGTCAAAAGGATATAGTAATGTGAACCTATCACTTAGTAATAACTGATATAAAATATTTCCCCAACCATTAGCCCGAGCACATCTCCACATTCTGTGCCTGCAATTTATATCGCCTCCTATAATGAAGTCACCTGTAGTTCGTGAGATTTTTAGTAGATCTTTTTTGAAGTCATTTTTATTTAGATTTCTTACGTTCAGACTACTTATGTAATTTTTAGTGCCGGAAAAATAGACAGAAAAAAGTTTAATTTTTTTGTTGTCATTTAATGTTACCTCTATACCAATATTTTCTATTAAATCCAACTTTAAAGGTTCAATTAGTTTATGCTTAATATCTTTTCTAATAATTATTGCTACACCCCCACCACTTGTTGTAAGACGATCTTTCCTATATATATTAAAGTTCGAATTTTTTAGGATAATATTATTGTTAAGCCATGTTTCACATATCAAGCCAACATGAATACCATTTTGTAACATAAAATTGAACAATTCATGGTTTTTGTTCTGAATAGATCTAGCATTCCATGTTAAAATATTTATTTTATTACTAACATTCATTTTGAATATAAGTATTTAACCGAAAGTACAGTTATAACCGAAAATTGTTCAGCCTTATTTGAGCAATTACTTAATTTATTTAATAACTCAATAGTTAAATTTAATATTTCATCAACAGAAGAAAGATCTGAATTATTTCTTATATTATTACTATACTATTACTATTGAAATTATTATTACTATTACTACTAATACTACCTTCTGGAATTTTATTGTTATGACAGCTTATACTTGCGGCGGTGTTACTGTTGCTGTTCTCCCAAATAGAGTTTGATCTACATACAACATTGTAAGGTAGTGAATATGTGCTTCTAATATTGTTGTTGTTGTTGTGTTGTTAATATTGCTGTTACTATTGCTGTTTGGCTTGTAGTAAAGAGTGTTTGGAAAAAGTACATTGTAATAACAACAATTGTTGTTGTTGTTTGACACTGAGATATTTTGTCTTACTTTATTGTTGCGACCCAATAGAGAGATATATGTTTTCTTATTATCACAAATACTATCAGTGGAATGATGTTCACCATGACAATTGGCACATTTTTTAATTTCTGGTACAATCAGTAGTTGAATGACTGCCGGCACAGAAAGCACATTTTGCATTTACGCTGCAGTTACGTGATCCGTGGCCAAAAATTCTTAAACAGAATCATTATTATTGGTATTTAATTCCCTTTTCAGAAACTTCTGATACAGATACCAATTTGCATTGTTAAAATCCAAATAAGTACGATCATGTGATATAGTTTGTTTGCTAACGTTTAAAGTAACCGGCAAGTGGTCAGATGACAGATCATTATTGTAATAGGTTGGGAGCAATATTCTGGTATGTTAGTTAAAAATATATCTAGTGTAGAAGGTAGTGAATTACTATTATAAGGAATATAGGTATGGTCAAAAGGATATAGTAATGTGAACCTATCACTTAGTAATAACTGATATAAAATATTTCCCCAACCATTAGCCCGAGCACATCTCCACATTCTGTGCCTGCAATTTATATCGCCTCCTATAATGAAGTCACCTGTAGTTCGTGAGATTTTTAGTAGATCTTTTTTGAAGTCATTTTTATTTAGATTTCTTACGTTCAGACTACTTATGTAATTTTTAGTGCCGGAAAAATAGACAGAAAAAAGTTTAATTTTTTTGTTGTCATTTAATGTTACCTCTATACCAATATTTTCTATTAAATCCAACTTTAAAGGTTCAATTAGTTTATGCTTAATATCTTTTCTAATAATTATTGCTACACCCCCACCACTTGTTGTAAGACGATCTTTCCTATATATATTAAAGTTCGAATTTTTTAGGATAATATTATTGTTAAGCCATGTTTCACATATCAAGCCAACATGAATACCATTTTGTAACATAAAATTGAACAATTCATGGTTTTTGTTCTGAATAGATCTAGCATTCCATGTTAAAATATTTATTTTATTACTAACATTCATTTTGAATATAAGTATTTAACCGAAAGTACAGTTATAACCGAAAATTGTTCAGCCTTATTTGAGCAATTACTTAATTTATTTAATAACTCAATAGTTAAATTTAATATTTCATCAACAGAAGAAAGATCTGAATTATTTCTTATATTATTACTATACTATTACTATTGAAATTATTATTACTATTACTACTAATACTACCTTCTGGAATTTTATTGTTATGACAGCTTATACTTGCGGCGGTGTTACTGTTGCTGTTCTCCCAAATAGAGTTTGATCTACATACAACATTGTAAGGTAGTGAATATGTGCTTCTAATATTGTTGTTGTTGTTGTGTTGTTAATATTGCTGTTACTATTGCTGTTTGGCTTGTAGTAAAGAGTGTTTGGAAAAAGTACATTGTAATAACAACAATTGTTGTTGTTGTTTGACACTGAGATATTTTGTCTTACTTTATTGTTGCGACCCAATAGAGAGATATATGTTTTCTTATTATCACAAATACTATCAGTGGAATGATGTTCACCATGACAATTGGCACATTTTTTAATTTCTGGTACAATCAGTAGTTGAATGACTGCCGGCACAGAAAGCACATTTTGCATTTACGCTGCAGTTACGTGATCCGTGGCCAAACATCTGGCAATTGTAACATTGTGTGATTTTTTTATTGGTGGAGTTACGTTCCCATCTAACCTTAGTGTTGAATATATAAGTAAACTTATTACGTAATTCGTTTAACTTAATTGAATTTTTTTCTAAATATACAATATATAATTGTAAATCATTATATAAATTAGTGTTTTTATTTATTGTTTTGATGTCCAAACATTTTCCAATAAGTTATTCTTCAAATCAGTGCAATAGTAGTTATCCAATCCAGATAATACAAATCTTAGAGGCTTAGTGCTTTTCGATTCATATGTAAAAAACTCTAGATTGTTTATTTTTAGTTCGTTAAGTGCTTTTGTGTAAGATTTATTTGTGTTACAGTACAGTCTTATACCAATTGAAATGGATCTGACATAACAATCATTTAAATTTTTTACATAAATTCGTGAATTATTGAAATTGTTTGTTTTATTATTGTTATTGGTGGTGGAGCATTTTTCTTAGAATCAGTGTTTTCAACATTATTTTCGTATGCCTCCTCCATACACGTGCTTTCATTGTCATCATCAATAGTTTGTAGAGGTAAGTAGTAATTACTCTCAGAAGTTTTTTTTTTTTTTGTGAATTGTCAAAATTACTATTATTATTTATTTTAAGACTTTTCGCCATATTTGTGTCTTTTTGCAAAAAAGCCTCATTAATTTCATTTGAAATTCTTTTCCTTTTTCGAATAATTTTGAGATTTGGAATTAAAATAATTAATTTTAATGTTGTAAATTACAATTATATTTCTATAGTATGTTTTATGAACAAAAATAATTTCTTTTAATAACTTTAGAAGTTTTCTCAATGCAAGCAAGGAGAATTCTGAATTTGTAATATATTTTAAAAATTCTTTGTTATATTCTTCGTGATAAATGTTTAAACCAAAAATCTTTTACATTCGTATCATGTTAAAATTTTTTACATGTTTTTCAAATCAAATTCTTGTACTTCGTAAATTAAAAACGAAATATGTAGTTGATATTTGCATACAAGAAACAACAAATTGTGAAAAATTTAATAGCTGGTTTTCTGACAGGGTATGCCTAAATCATCGGAAACATATTATGCTGGAATTTTTAATTTTAGTTTTATTAAGAAAAAATTTACATAGCTTACCGAGATATTAAATAAAGAAGAGTTCGATCAGAAAAAAAGCGAAAGAAAAAAATAAAATCTGTAGCAATAGAAACAAGTAGTAATAAAAAGTTAAAAATTAAAACTTAAGCAAAAAAATTTGTACAAGCCACATTACAAATTAAAAGAAAAAAATCCAAATTCATTCCTTTCAAAAAACCATAAAATTTTACAATAGGAATATTATAATCAGACTTCATAAAACAAACTGCCCTTTTAAGGACTACCATATATTTCCTAAAGAGTATTATTTAAAAATTCTACAGTGTAATATAATAATATACAGTGATAGTATATTATTAAGATTAGTTTTTACTAAATATAAATATTTATTTTACAGATATAAAAATTGAAATAGTTAATTCAATATTGATAAATAAAATACTTATTACTGTTGAATTACCCATTTAAAATTATATACATATCTGTAAAATAAACATTTCTGTGTTGGCAGTTTTATTACTTTATTAAAATATATTTATTTTACTGCCGACTATTGGTATGACTCTTGGAAAAATTTAATTTTTGTGCTTAACAATTTATTAAACAAAAAACCACTACTGTGCTATTGCACAGGGGTAACTATAGTCAATATTTTTTCTATGATATATTCCATTTCAGTCCAATTATTTCTCAGTTCTTGTGATCTGTATTTTTATTTTGGCAACATTACAAAATTTAATACTTAATAGAACCACGCATCAGAACAATATTTTGTTTTGTTCTTGTTTTTTTACATTCATATAATCACAAGTCCCTGTATTTAAAAAGCCTCGAAACTACTTGCTTCGTTCAAAAATAATTTTATCTGTAAGGAAAATCTTCGTAACTCTTCCTTTTTCCATACAAATAAGATCCTTTTCTAACGAAGCAAAAATTAGTTTCGGGGCTTTTGAAATACAGAGGCATTGATAATCACATAACAATTATACATAATTTTTTTTTTGTTGGTTTTCTTAAAGAGCGTCTTTATTCGTCAATTAATATTAATGAATAATTGAATAAAAAAAAGAACAACAAAAACATTTCAATCGTTGCTTTATCCGAAATACATTCTACACTAATAAAATATCAGTAACAACTGATAATGAAAATAAAGGTATTTTTATCTTCTCCCAAATTATGTCTATTTTCTATCTTTTCGTCTTATGAAATTCATATTCATATGCATTGCACATGTGTTTGTGGATTTCTAAACGAACGAGAAATGGAGCTATTGATTTTCTTATAAAATCGTCAATTTTATCTCCATACAAAAATTTTATATGGGATTGTGCTTCTGTATATTATTTTTTTCTGTGGTATTATTCACAAAATTAAATAAAACGATAAACAATTTTGTTATTGTATTTTTTATTTATTTATAAAAAAATCATTTGTCAAAATACAAAAACAAATTTTCTTATACAAAACAAATTATTTTTAATCTTTTCTTTTCTCATTCAATTCATTCAATAAAACAAAAATTAATAGTAATAACAAAAATTATATAATTAAAAAGATAACATAAATTCACAATGAACTAAAATTTTATTATAATTCTTATTAAATTCATCGAATCTTAAAATATTAAATTTGGTATGAAATTTAAATGTATGTATTCAAATACAAATCACGAAGTTTTATTTAATAATATTAATAATTGATCAACATAATTATGTTACGGTATGTCTATGAACTTGAGAATTATATATAATCACCGCCGATTATGCACAATCAGCGCTAAAAATTCCGGAAAAAGCATTATATTTAACATATTTTCCAATATGGTCGAAAATTATACATAACAATGTTTTTATATAATGCCCGCATTTCATAGATTTACTGTAACAATTATATACATTTAATTCTAATTATAAATGATTGGTGACCCATATTATTTTGATTATTGATAATTAATCTTCTAACAAAGCCTCATTATTTAATTCTGCTAAATTTTTGTTTAGCATATTATCATATATATCAAATTATAGCATACGCAATTGGACGTTCTTATTAATTTTTTCATTTCGGTCAAAGCGGAGAAAATCAATTTCTACATTTGGTATTAATTAGATTTTGCATAGAAACAACGCGTTCTACATTTGCGGAAGAGTGACCAAATGCTTAATACTCTTTTGCTATTCTGGTAATATTGGGATACATAAAACTACCCAGTTAATTTTTTATTACACCAGTTTATACCAAAAGTCTGTAATACTTAGATTACAGAATTTTCTACTATACTTACTAAAGAATTTTCTGAATTAATTTCTTCTATATGTGAAAAAACAGTGAAACAGAGGCACAAAGCCAATATTTACCTTATAAAAATAATTGATAGATAATTAATAAAATAATATTATTATTAGTAAATATTTATTTGTTGTATCTATTTGCGTACGACTGTACGAGTAATAAAATTTCTTTATTTGAAATATGTAATTTACGGAGGAGACTTTTTCAATTGTACTCGAAATTTCATAAGCTTTCCTCATTAAAGTAATTCTTTACATAATCAACTATAATAAACCATTAATAATGGAAAGCAAAAATTGAACAATTTAATTGAGCAAAAGAACAAATTGAACAATTTGATTTAATTTTATAATTATTAATAAACACTAATTTTATGATTTTCTATAAACAAGCCAATCACATGTCAATTTCGCAAAAAAAAAATTAACAAATGTACATATAACCATAGAGTAATCATATAAGTAGAGTATTCACGTAGAACAAAATTTGCTAGTCACTTTTTCAAATATCAAAATTCTGTGTTCACTCAAAATAATATTATTCAATTTTAAACTGCTTATAAGTTGAGCGCAATGTATTTTGTACTCATAAATAAAAAGATTTTGTGTACCTACTACTTATGAACATATTTATTTGTTATTATGCTGCCAACAGTGTCAACAATATAAAAGTTGTATGTATAGGTACTCAAAATTGTATAGTTATATGCGAATGTGCATGCTAGCTACAGTATATACATACTTCTTTATTTCGCTGCTCGTATTTCTACTTTACTTATGTGATAAAAATTAAAAATTACACAATGTGTATAAAAATATATACATGCATTTAAAGTCCTTTCAATAGACCACAAATAATATTACAAATCAAAGTATTGAATTTATTTTTAGAAATTGAAAGAATTCAAGATTATTGCTGGATCTGTTGTTATTTTGCTTTAATTTTGAAAATTTGAAGAATTAATATTTTTATTTGGACTTGGTCAATGTGATTTATGAAATTTGTGATTTCAAATTTTATAGAAGAAAGGGACAAAAAAATTAATGTTGGTTTTGTAAAATTAAAAATAATTCAAATTAATTTCTATTGAAAGTATACTGAAAAGTAGGTACCTACATGTATTTTTAAATTTTCAGCAATTTTGGTTTTGTTAATTTTGTCTGTTTCTTATCGTAGATAATAATATGAATAGTATATATATATGAATACATAATATAATTATGAATACAAACAAACAAACAAGCTATCAAAATTTAAAAAATAAAACTAGACATTTTATCCTTTATTTGGATTGTTGGCTGTTTTTATTTCTTCAGAAATTATTTCATCTGAAATAGAAATACGATTTTTAACCAACTTCTGAGAAAAGAAAACAAAACGGTATTCCGTACAAACTTCACGATTTGTAATGCATTACTAATAAATTTTATTCTTTTATTAGCATTATTTTTAAAAAAAATGTCTGGATTATGTGATGCTATCATTGACCTATTATTGTATGGATACAATTTCATTCATTATCTTTGCGATTAATTGTGTTTTTTTGTTTACACTTTTCTATATACATATATTTTTTGTATTGAATTAGATATGTAAATGTATGGTGAACACATATACGATATTACGATATACACTCTTCATACAAATCAAAAGTACATACGTATGTAAATACTTTTCAAATTATCAAACAATGCCTCTATACTCCTAGCCTAGTCACTGGGAGAGCAAAACTTTATACACAAAACTAAAACAAAACTTAAAACGAAATCGTGAATACTCTACTTATATGATTACTGTATGATATAACCATAAAGAATTTTCAATATTAAGAGCAAACCGGTCATTTATTTAATTTAAAACTATTATTAAACAAAATAATCACATGTTAAATCACAAAAAATTTAATAATAATATAAATATAATATATATAATATATAGTTATCAAAATTATTCAATATTAGAAGCACACCGTTTTTAAACACCACCGATTAATTAAAAAAAGTAGAACAAATTTTAATAATAAATAATAATAATAAATAATAAACACAGTGTTGTATTCTTTAACTTAATGTTTGTATTCTTTAACTGACATTAGCTTAGCGGGGCATTGGTTAAATGTAATTATTAATTTATGAAATCAGTGTTTCTCAAACATTTACCCAGCTAACTTTTAAAATTAATTCTAAAATTCATTATATAATTAAATATCGATTAAACTTGATGATTTATTTCGTGCTAAATATATACATAATATGGCTAAATTAATAAACACAGGATATAAAATTAAATAGAAATAGAAAATAAATATTAAAGCTTTAGTTTATTTTAATTGTAATTTAATTTATTCAATTTAATTTGGTTATGACTTTGTAATCAATTATTTCTGCCATTGTTGATGTCTTCCTGAAATCTACTGCTGGTGGTAATTTGAAGTGCTACTGTGATCTAAAGCTATACTACATAACCATTATGCAACTTCTATTTGTTTCTCCATTAATTAATTTATTTCTTGTATAATAATGGATAATAAACAAATGAAACTTAGATCGATTAGCACTTCTTCAAGTAAAACCAGCACAAATTCACCACTTAATACTCAAAAAAATAATGACCATCTTGTTGAACTATTAACCAACCTAACCAAATGGTTTGATTCGTTTGAAATTAGTTTCAAGAAGATCCTTAACGAGAAGATCTCCGAGATGAAACAACGATTGGAAAAAAAAAATAGATGATACCATAACTAACTTTAAAAAGAATATCGATACTTTGGCAAATAAAATGGGAAAACTTGAAAGTAAGGCTCAGAATTTGATCGCCTCTGAATCGAAAACGACTTATGAAAAAATTGTCAATGACATGCATACTCGGATAAATCCTGTAATGATTCACAATGAATTGCTATCACGTATTTCTGATTTAGAAAGACTTTCACATTCCAATGATCTTGTTATCAATGGTATAAAAATGTCGAAAAATGAAAACCTTAATGAGTTATTTAGTAGAATTTCCAAAGTCATTGGCTTTTCAGGCAATCTTGGTAGCGTTGGTGCCATTTTCCGCACTAAAAGTAAAACTAATACTATAAAAGTCAAGTTCATAAATAATTCATCAAAGGCAGCATTCTTTAGCTACTACTTGCGCTTCAGGAATTTGAATGCTTCCCACATTGGTCTTAGTGGTTCTGTTCGAATTTTCATCAAAGAAAGTTTGACACCTCACACCCTGTTACGTCTTGGTATTGCCAAAAAAATTAAAAATTATGGATGGTTGATAAAAATATTTACAAAAAAAGGTTATCTATTTGTGGTTAAGACAGAAGGAGGAGAGGCTGTTAAAATCACTTCAAAGGATCAGCTGCTGTTAAGTAATGAGCCTAACAAATCAATATTTATTAATAAAGAATTTCTCAACCAATTTAGGTTTTCGTCAATAAATTCCAAATTCCAAATTTAAATTTTAAATTTAAAATAAAGTTTTCTGTTGTTTATTTTTATCTTTCTGTGATTCAATAATTTTTTTGCAATTTTATATCATAGTATCATTTTAAGTTGTGCAATTATGTTTTTATTTTTGATAATTTCTTTTTCAAGTATTCTTTAATTCACATGTTTTCTTTCTCCTTCTTGCCTTCTTGTTAACATTTAATTTTAAGTAACAAGCATAATTTTAAATATGTTTCTCTGTTTTTTAATGGTTTTTCAATTTTTAACATTTCTAAAAATCTTTAAAATCTTATTAATATTAGATTATGGTTAACGATCTAAATAACTCACGTGCTAATAACAATTCTGCATTTATTCCCAATATTGTGCTTAAAGCTGCTCTGAATAATAACCAGTTGCTTAATATAATTCATATTAATATTATGAGCTTAGCTCCAAAAATTGATATTCTAAGATCAATTATTTCCAAAACTAATGTTCAGATTATTATGGTTTCTGAAACTTGGTTAAATTCTAATATATCTTCTAATGTGGTTAAAATTCCTGCTTTCAAGCTTTATAGATAGGATCGGAAAAAACTGGATAGCTTTGGTAACACAACTCGAGAAGGTGGAGTAGCAATTTATGTCAAATGTGGTCTTGCGATTAAATTTTTGACTCATTCAGTTGAAAATGATGATATTGAATTCATTTTTGCTAAGCTTAAATGTAAATATAATACTATTCTCCTATCAACGGTGTATTTTCCTCATCCCACAGCGTTTAAAATTGAACCATTTAAAAAAGCCGTGGATAGCTACAGTTGCAATTATGAAAATATCATCATTGGTGGTGATTTCAATATTGACCTTCTCGATAAAAATCATATATTAAAAAATGTTTTCTCCCGAATCATTGAGAATTATTCCCTGAATATAGTAAATAACTCGGTACCAACTCGATTTGGGCAATCTCGTTCCAGTCTACTAGACTTATTTTTGATATCATCTGAAAATCATGAACTAGTTGAGAAGTTTGTAAAGATTTATCTTCCGGGCTCGTCTGACCATGATTTGATTTACCTGTCATACAAAATTCCTGTTGAGATACTGCAAGACAAAATTACTTATCGTGATTACAAAAACTGCAATATCTCCCATCTATTCCATTCTGCAACTAGATTACCATGACGTGCCATCTATACAAATAATAATATAAACGATAAAATTGAAATCTAAAACATTTAACAATCTAGTTCTTGGTCTTTTTGATCAGCATGTTCCCTTACGTTCGTTCACCTGACGTGATGATTTCATCCCATATTTCTCTCCTGAAATTGTTAAAATAGTTTCGGATCGTGATGCTGCCTATGAAGCTTGGAAGAGAACTAAAAATTCTAACGACAAAAATTCTTTTAACAAATTAAGAAATATTGTGAATCTGCGCATTAAACAAGCCAAAAAACCATATATTTCAAAAATTCTTGATCCTCGTCTCTCTTCGAAAACTTTTTGGTCTAATACCACCAAGCTTGGAATTGGAATGGAAAACAAAATGGACGATTTGAGTAATTTTGATGTGAATGAAGTAAGCAATAAATTTATTACATCGTCCACTAACACTTCTTCATTGCTATCCAATATTAGCAATATTAGTAATCGACACACGTCTATTCCCAACTTAACTAATACGTTTTCTTTCAGAAATGTGACGACTGATGAAGTGTATAATGTTATTTTCCAGGTCAAATCTAATGAAATAGGACCTGATTTAATTCCATTGAAATTTATTAAATTAATTATACCTATTATGCTTCCATATCTGAAACACACATTTTTCAGTACTCTCTGATCTGGAAATGCGCAAAAGTTATTCCTACTCCAAAAAAAGAATAATCCTACAATTGATGATCTGAGACCAATCAGTTTGCCACTGTACTTCAACCTAGGTACATGTGAATTAAAAGTGCGGTGTAATAAATAAACGTTTAAATAAGCAATTAATGATTAATGAACAGATATAAACTAAAATCAGAGTGCATAAAAAAAAAATTAAAATAATACAAATTTAAATTATAAAAACAATTTAAAAATAGTGTCAATAATAAAATTTACTGTAGAATAATAATTAAATCAAATAATACATAACTTAAAAATAGCCAAAACAATTTTTTTTTTCTTTTGTCTCTCCTTTATTCAAAATGTTGTTAACTGTTCGTCTTAGTTGACAATAATAAAATCATGATTCAATTCATATTAAAATAATTTTTTTTTTTCGTTTTTCTTTTCCGGCTTTCTTTTTCTTCTACAAAATTCTCTCATTATGCACTATAATTTTTTCTTCTTTTTTATTTTGTTATTACCGTAATTTTCTCATTGTTCTAACCTGCAGTGAATGTTTCTGAGAGTATTTCTACACCCAATAAGGTATTAAAAACTGTTGTGTGTAGATATTGGTTTCAGTTGCATTCATTGCAGGGGTGGTATAAGTAAGTGGTACGTGGGCCAAAAAATTTAATTTATATATTTTTTTTTTTTATATATATATATTTTTTTTTCGGTACTTTTTGTTAAGTTTAATTTATTTTCCTTTTCTCTTTGTAAATTGTTCGTTATTATGTTTAAGATAGATTTTTGTAACATTCGCGGTCTATCAACAAATTTCCATTCCGTCGAAAGCCATCTTCGGCTCCAAAATCCAGCAATTTTAGCACTAAGTGAAGCACAAGTTGTGAATAATGATATTAACTTTAATATCAATAATTATTCGCTTGTGCCACTTTTTATACCCAACAGAGGGATTGCTTTGTATATACGAAATGATGTAGCTTATAAGACTCTTCAAAATTTTGAGTGCTCCAATCCAATTTATCAATATAATTGGATGAAAATACACGCCGATAAGCACATCATTCACTTCTGTTTTATTTACAGATCGCCTTAAGCGAATCAGCTAGAAACTGATATGCTTATAGAAAGACTATCCAACCAGATAAACTCAATTCTGGAAACCAATCCCGAGTCTGAGATTATTCTGGCGGGAGACTTCAATATTCATAACAGAGACTGGCTTAATTTTTCTAGTCACAACAGTCCCGAAGGCAAACAAGTTGAACCTTTTTCCAATTTTTTCAACCTTTCTCAACTTGTCAAAAGCCCTACGAGGATACCAGACCGACGCGACCAGAACGGACACCTCCTGGATTTATTCCTAACTACCCATCCAGAGAAATATTCAATCTCTGTTAACTCTCCGCTAGGTGGTTCCGACCACTGTCTTGTAAGCACAAGCTTCGAAGTAGGCACAACAACCAGTTCTTCTAATTCTCCCAAAAGACTAGTTTGGCATTATCACCAAGCTGACTGGGAAGGCTTCAACAACTTTTTAAATGCATCGAACTGGTTGTTCTGTTTCCAATATAAAAATGTCGACTTTGCTGCAGAGGTGATTACCAAGAGGATTCTATTAGGAATGAAAACTTTCATTCCAAATAGCCTTAGAAGTATAAAACGAAATCCTTCAGGTTGGTTCAACGACCTCTGCAGCAAAGCTCTGAAATCCAAAGAAGAAGCTTACAAAAAATACAAGAACAACAAAACAGTCAATACGTATGAGAGTTATAAAGTGGTTAGGAATAAATGTAAAAAAATTATCAATCAGCAAAAATTCCTGCATAACCAAAGATTGAGACGAGAAATCTTTGATCTCCCCAACAACAGCAGGTCTTTCTGGACATTTGCTAAAAATGTTGGGCAAAATTTTTGCAAGTCTTCGTTTCTAACTATGATTGATAATAATAGTACTATTATATCAGATGGAAACGCTAATCTCTTCGCAAAATTATTTGCAGCTAATTCCACACTCCCTCCTACAGCCCAAAATCCTTCATCAGTCCCTGTTCTAAATTATTCCTTCGGAAGGATCTACTTTAGAACAAGAGCTGTAGCAAAAGTCTTGAAGAATCTCGATATAAAAAAATCTACCGGTCCTGATGGTATACCTGCAATTGTGTTGCGACACATTGCCTTCGCTATTTCTATACCTCTGCGCAACTTATTCCATTTGTCCTTTTCTTAAGGAAATTACCCTTCCTATTTGAAAGTTGCCCAAGTTTATCCTATTCCTAAAAAAGGTGACAAAATCAATCCTTCAAACTATAGGCCCATAGCTATTACTTCCATTATTTCAAAAACGATGGAAATCTTAATTAATCATAAGCTGAAGAAATATCTTGACAGTAGAGGTATAATTCATGATAGACAATACGGCTTTCGAGCCCAACGTTCCACCGGTGATCTCATGACAAGCCTCTGCGAGAAGCTCAACACCAGCCGGCATCAATCTGGTGAAGCTACTGTTGTAGCTCTGGATATATCTAAGGCTTTTGATCGAGTTTGGTATTCTGCTCTTATAGCAAAATGCAACGCTATAGGCCTTGGTTCAACCTTTTCTAAATGGATTGAAAGTTTTCTTTTAAATCGATCTATCATAATTTCAGTTGACGGTTCTTTTTCCGACCAACTTCAAATCAATGCTGGTGTTCCACAAGGCTCTGTCCTTTCCCCACCCTATTTATCATTTTCTTTAATGACCTTCTCAAATTAACTTTCAATCCAATCCATAGTTTTGCTGATGACAGCACTCTAGTAGCATCATATGATTTTCTAAAACAAACTAATGCTACAGCTTTCGCAGTCACCTCCAAAAGAACAATGATGGCCACGCGCTCAATCACGACCTTGCCAAAATTGTCGACTGGGGTAAAGCTAACAGAGTCGAGTTTAACACTTCAAAAACTCAAAGCTGTTTTGTTAGTAACAAGCTAACAACATTCGAACCAATTCTCCGGCTTCAAAATGAAGGTATCCAGCGACTCAAAGATCTGAACATTCTCGGAATGCGAGTGAATCAAAATATGCACTGGAATGAGCATATTTTCGATATTGCGAAAAGCGCCGCAAAATGTTTAGGATTTTTGAGCCGCTGCAAAACTTATTTTTCATCTCGAGACCTTTTAAAAATCTATAAAGCATATATACGACCCAAGCTCGAGTATAACTCACATTTATGGTCAGGTGCACCAAAAACTGCTTTAAATTTTTTGGACAAAGTTCAAAACCGCGCCATTCGTCTTATAGGCGACATAAATGTGACCTCATCCCTTATACCACTTGGTCTTCGTCGTATTGTTGGAGCACTTTCTCTATTTTATAGATATCTGCTTGGTGTTGGCACTTGTTCCGAGGAATTAAAATCACTTCTTCCTCCTCTTAAGCAATTCAATCGCACAACACGAGAGGCATCAAGTGCCCACCCTTTCACAGTGGAAATTCCGAGATGGTTTAAGTCCGGCTATGGAAATTCTCTTATAGTAAGAACATCCCGATTGTGGAACCGCGTCCCAATCGAAGCATTCCCAATGAGAGAAGGATTTTTTATTTATGACTTACAGAGGTTTAAGACGAATATTAACAACATTGTTCGCTCTTTCCCACAAAACTTTTCTTCTTCCATTTTCTTTCCTTTCCTTTTTCAAATAGTCAACGGTAGGTACTTAAAGGTTCAAGACCTAAGTTTTGGCTATAATATAAAAAAAAAAAAAAAAAAAAAAATCAGTATACTCTCTGGTATTTCTAAATCATTTGAACGCCTATTGTATGCACAAATGGATAAGTACCTAAGTGCTAACAATTTCCTATATAAGTTCCAATCAGGATTCCGAAAACAGCATAGCACCACTTCAGCTCTCCTAGAAATAATTGATAATATTTACTGTGAAATCGATAAGAAGCATGCTGTTGTACTACTTCTTCTGGATTTCTCTAAAGCTTTTGATTGTTTCAATCATAGCTTGTTATGTTTTAAATTAAGATCAACTTTCAATTTTGAGTCTTCTGCTATCACTCTTATTCAAAGCTATTTAAATAATAGAAGTCAATTTGTGTACTTGAATGGTGTTAAATCTAATAACGTACCCGTTTTATGTGGTGTACCTCAATGATCCATACTGGGTCCTTTCCTTTTTAGTATTTTCATTAATGATTTGTTTGTTTGTCTGAAGCCCAGTGTAGATTATATGCTGATGATGCCCAAATTTACATAAGTGGTCCAGTTTCTGATCGTCATCACTTGATCGCCAAAATTAATGACGATCTCGACGCCGTAGGTTTATAGGCTCTAAATAATGGGCTACGATTAAATCCGTCCAAATCCCAGGCATTGGCTGTTTATGTTCGAAATATCGACACAACGAATCTTCCGAATGTAAAACTTAATAATTCTATATTAAAATTCGTAAATAGTGCTAAAAATTTAGGTGTTGTGTTAAATAAAACTCTTACGTGGAACGATTTCTTTAATGCTATTTCTAAAAATTTTTTTTTTTAAACTACGTAAACTCTGGCAATTTTCTTATTATATTAGTGAATGGGTGAAAAAGAAACCGGTTCTGTCGTTAATCTTTCCACATTTCACTTATTGTGATGTAGTCTATTCTGGAATGAGTGCAGGTGAGTTTTCCAGACTAAAAGTAATTTTTAATGCTTGTACATGCTTTGTCACAAACCGGCGTAAATTTGACAGTATTGGAGATGTTTCCAAAGTCATACCTGATTGTACCTTTGAAAACTATCTGAAATATAAATATACATGCTTTATCAGAAAAATACCTAAAAATACGCCAGAATATCTCTCTGAGAAAACAACCCATGGTAGATCACCAAGAAGTCCAAACTTAATTATTCCAAGGCACACAGGAAGATTAAGAAATCAATCCTTCTTTGTAAGGGCAGTGGCGTTATGGAATTCTTTGCCGAACGTTCTCAGGTGTGAGTTATGTAATTCTAAATTTTACGAGCTTTGTTGGGTGTACTTTAAAGAAAAGTTGTAGCCATTATTATCTTTAATTTTAATTTTAATAGTGAGAATTATTATTTGAAATAATGTTTGTTATGTCTGTTATGTTTAGAAGGTATTTTTGTTTGGAGAAGAAATTTTGCATTAAAAAATTTTTATATACATTTTAAATATTTTTTTTTTCATTATTATTTTTTATTCTTTTTCTATTTGTCTTTTGCTTTACTGTTAACTTCCATAGATTAAGTTAGTTTAAGTTCAATGAATTTACATTCTTTTTGATCATTAACTCTTGTACAGACTTACCGTCTCATGTATATGTACGTAATGAAATAAATAAAATATGTTCCATTTCTTCAACTGGAAATATACCTTGTACTACTGGTACAATACTTTGACATTCACCAGCAATAACTTTCTGATTGCATTTCAATATTTACATCATTAACAATTTTTAAAATATAAGAAAAAACAAGTAAATAGAGCTTCATCAACTTACTTTCTGAACATTCAGTTATAAATTCAATATTAATTTTTCCTGCACGTAACTCAAAATTGTTCAAAATAAAGTAGTGATAAAGACCGCTCCACTGCTCCAAAATTCTGTCTACAACCGCCTATATGTAAACATGAATATACAAATTTTTTCGATATTATTAAATTATAAATACGGAAAAAGTATAGAAAAGGAATTTCAAATTTATCACAAATTTCCATTAAAAAATGCATAAAATTCATGTTATTTAGCAAAATATAATCTTTACCTGTCTGGGTAACCACCTCGTAGATGAATATTTTATTATTACATGATCTTTCATATTAAAATATTCCTGAAATTTCTTAAATTCTTCTTTTCTAAGTGAGCTTTTAGCAAAATTAAAACATATGCTTTGAATAAATTTTTCAATATTTTTTGGTAATTGTGTACTAGCACCTTGAGATATTAAATTTAAATTGTGACAAATACATCCTTGAGTATATAAGTTTGGCACAATTTTTTTGAGTTTGGCTTGTACCCCATTTTCCTTTCCCATCATTACGTTGCAGTTGTCTGCTGTGAAGGCTATCATATTTTTCAGAGGAATGTTCCTTTCTTCTAAAAACTGTTTAAGAGATTCACATTAATAAAAGTCGGCATTCACATTAATAACCGTGTTGAAATTAGTTTATCATCACATTTGTGTACAATATTTTGTTTATGTCTGTTGATGTTTAGACGTATCGTATAAGAGTAATTACATTGTATTAGTTATAAGAATTGAATGTAAGCTATACTTGAATTATTTCTTTTCTTATTCTTTTTCCTTAATAAAACTTGTGAACTGAACGGACGTGGTTTTAATTTAATAATTCAATAGGTTATGGACCCAATCACGCTTTAAATATTTTTAATAAGAAGTTTTTTTTTACGGAAAATTAGCGCGTTTATAATTATTTAATTTTGGAAAAACGCAGAAGCAATTGTTTAAAAAAATTGTATAAAATATTTTGGAATTAATTATTAATTAATCGGTTCGGTATTAATTTTCGTTTCGGTTACTTTTATTTTGAAGCAAAAAAAAATAAAAGCACGCGGTTGAAACATGGAAAGGGATTTTAAGATTGAAAAACTTAGAAATGTTGATGATTGGTCAACATGGAAGTTTCAAGTCAAAATCATGTTCAATGCTGTGGATTATTGGCGTGTAGTTGACGGGACGTTTACTCAACCTGAAAATGAAGAACAGCAAGTAGTGTGAAGCAAAATAGATGCTAAGGCACAAAGAATAATAGCTACAAATGTAGGGCAGCAACCATTAATTCATTTAATGAGCTGTACAACTTCTGCTCAAATGTGGGAAAAATTGGAAGGTATTTATGAACAGAAATCCAAAACAACCATACATCTGCTGCAAAAAATGTTTTACAGGTTCAAAAAATTACCTGAAGATAATATTTCAGTGCATATTTCAAAGCTGGAGAAGTTAGTTCAACAACTAAAAGATTTAGGTGAGTACATGTCAGATTCAATGGTCATAACAAAAATATTAATGACATTGCCATCAAATTACAACCACTTTTATACGGCATGGGAGTCTACATCCATGAAACAACAAACATTAGCAAACCTAACCTCAAGGTTAATAATGGAGGAATCGCGTATGGAGGCACAAAGTTCGAGTGAATTAAGTGAAGCTTAAGTGGTTAAAAAGTACATTTCCAATAATAAAACTCATCATAAAAATGTTCATAAAAAGAAACCAGGAAAATGTTTTATTTGTAAGCAAAGTGGACATTGGAAACAAAATTGTCCTCGAAATAAAATAAATGAAAATTTTCAAACAAACAGTGATGCACTTGTGAGTCAAGCCTTTGTATCTTCAACACAAAGCAAAAAAATTGGTTTTTGGACTCTGGAGCCAGTGATCACATGACAAATAGAAAAGACTACTTCACAAATTATAAAGTGTTTGAAAATCCAGTTGCAAACCGCGTGGGAAATGGTCACATCATCTTTGCATATGGTCATGGTGATATAAATATTTTAGCTTTCAATAACAAAATTTGGGTAAAAAAATATTTATCAAATGTTCTTTTTGTACCAGAAATCAAAACGAATTTATTTTCTTCGAATTGTGCTCTGGATAAAGGTTTAAAATTATCTTCGGACAATATTAAATGCGAAATAAAAAAGGACAAAGAATTTTTAGCAGTTGGTTTACGTGAAGGTAAATTATTTAAAATGTTGTTTAAAGTTGTTAAAAGTTAAAATTGTGACGTATCAGCAAATTTATCAATAAAAATTAAACAAACAAAGTCACTCAAAATGTGGCATGAACGCTTAGGTCACCAAAACATTACATATATTAAAAGTTTTTTAAATAAAATGAATATCAAGTTTAATGATTCAGTTGATTTTTTTTGTGAATACCTTACAACAAAATTTCTTAACACTGTACAAAAATTCATTTTATTTGATTTCAAAATCAAAACATATTTTTGACTCAAATTGGTTGTAGCTCATCCATACAAAATAAAACTATACATAACGTAAATGTACCTATCACCGCCCTAGTACATTATGCCGCCCGAACCTTTTTTTTGTAAATACAATACTCCCACGCCTTATATTTCAAATTTATTTTGGAAATATAAAAAGAATATTATTTCCTCGTTGTAATGCAAAATAATGCACATTTGTATTCATATTAATAAATAAGCTATTGATAGAAAACTAAACTAGGTAGACATTTTAGTGAAAATATTGGTTAAAACGTTTAAAATTTTTTTTATTTTGTTAAAACCATAATAATTAAACTATGATGTCCACTTAGTTACTTTATTCAAATAATTGTAGAAGATATATTATTAAATAGATTATAATATATTCTTTCTTCAATTTGTAAATAAAAAATATTTTAAATTGCTAATTTGTTTTGAGCGGGAATTAGAGACACGTAAATTTATGTTGTACGTATTTACGATCGACCGGGCGGAATTAGGAAAAAGATATATTGAAATAATTAATTAAGTTATTCACCTATTTTTGATTATATATAAGAATGCAACTTGTCAATTTTAAATTGAAATTGAACAAACTAAGCTGGACCTAATTACTATCTATAAATTTAATTTTGCATATGTGTTTTTTGTTACAACTAAATTTTGAGTTTTTATAAAAATTTGTATGAAAATACGTGCCGGTAATACGTGCAATATGTCCTAATTCCGAACTAAATATGCAGGTGTAAATTATTTTCACTAAATTCATACCAAGTCTTATATTGAAATAAAAAACAATATTTTAATTGTTGAAAATAAGCGAATATTTTCCTTTTATGTAGACGAAATACGCGTATCCTGTATGATAAGCATATTTAGTAAAATTAAAAGGAAAATTCGACTTTTACTCTAACGCTGGAAAATAAATTTTTATAAAAACTAATGAATAAGTTTTTCCAAAACTATGTTTTACTTTTATTATATTTTATATTATTTAAAAAATCTCTGGAATTGTCTTGCCTTGCCGTCAAAATTTTATTAAGGCGTCCATTATAAATTACCCAAATTAATTTCTTTGTATACATTTCACAATAAGTTAAAGGGTGTGAAAGGTGGTTAGTGGAAGAAGGTTAGAGGAGTGAAAACAATGACCATTTCTGGCACATTTTGGAGATGGCCTGTAAAAGAAGATATTCTAATATATTCAGACAGTGATATAGTCTGCAAAATTGAACATCCAGTTTTAATGAACAGCAGAGGACAATTTAATGTACCTGAAATCATACAAATAAAAAATGCCAAAACTAAGAATTCGTAAGAGTGATTTTGACTTTGTATGTATATGAAATATTTTGTATTTTTATTTATTTATTTTAAATGTGCATTGTTATAATATTTAAGTTAATTATGTTATTTTGAATTATTTTTTTTTGCTTGAAATAACTGAATCGTTGCATTGTTTAATTTTGTTTTAATTTTCACATTGAAATAAATGTATATATATATTTATGTGTAACAAATAATTTTACTTATTTTTTTTTTGTTTTTTTTTCTAATTATTTATGATTTTTTATTATAATAAATATTTTCTATAATTTAACTAAGTACTAGTTACTTAATTATTTAAAAGATTAATTATTAATTTTACTCTTAATATTTATTTTAAATTGCTTTTTTGAATAAAATCGTAAAAAGGTACTGTGAGTCACAAATAGGTTCAAAAAGCGGAATTGAGTTCATATAAGGGCGGAATTAGTTCAGATTGAAATTGTCAAGCGGAAATACGTACAATCAAACTTTTTTTTGGCAGTTATAATATTTTATTATTTATTTCGAAAAAATTAAATTATAATTAAATGAAAATATTTTTTTTTTTAATTAAAAAATACTAATTACTGTAATTTGAAAAAAAAAATTAAAAAAAGCTTATATTTTGCTTATTTTGTCAACTTAAACTAATTTTTCCTTAAGGGGGCGGAAATTGGTGCATTTACGTTATATAAATATATATAAATTAGGGGCCCCTGTTGAGTAATTATATTTCAAGTTGAAGTCAAATTTAAAGTTTTTAAAAAAACAGTAATTTACGTACTGACATAGACTTCTCATTACAAAGCAGAAAACACTCATGTTTTAATGAATAGCTTTGGAATTAGTATGTTTTCGTTAAAAAATATACCTTACTTCTCATTTTCTGTTTCGTTTCTACCTGTTTCTTAATGTATTTGGCGAATAATAAAACCATATGATTAAAAAAATTTCAACTGTGTGCGCATTATTGTTTTATTTACAACTTACTTATTATATATTAAGAGTTCATTACCAAATCATCTAGATTGGTGGGAGAATGTTCGGAAGCCCTAAACCTCATAGGGCTCCGAAAGAAGGTACAACTGATCTGGATACCGGGTCATAGTGGCCTGACTGGAAATGAGAAGGCTGACGAACTAGTCAGATCATCGGCGGGAAACATTTATGACCCGGAACCAGCAGTTGGTATATCTATTGGTAATATTAAATTATCAATAGAAAACACCCTGAAAAGGGAAGCAAATATTCTTTGGGAGCGTATGGAAGGCCACAGGGTCTCCAAAATATATGCACCAAGAATAAACACCAAAATAACCAACTTCCTGCTAACTCTCAATAGAGGAGACTGGAGGAAGATGGTGGGCATACTTACTGGTCATAACCACATGAATAAACACATGTGTAGATTAGCACTAAGTGACGACCCAACCTGTAGACACTGTCTGGAAGAAGAAGAAACCTCCACACACGTTGTAGAGATGTCTGAGTGGCAAAATACAGACTCTTTTGAAAACAACATACTTATTATATATTAAGAGTTCATTATGGAGAGGAGAGATTATTTTTTATTTGAGATGAATTTGTGTTTTTGTTTTTATTTGGCATATTACATAGATTCATTTGCTAGTATATAATGTAAATTATAATAACTGATTTGTTTGCTTTTGTTTATTATTTTTATAAGATCTCACATATGCATAATGTATTTGCTGAATAATAAAATCATATGAGTAAAAAATTTTCAACTGTGTGGGCATTTTTGTTTTATATAGAATTATTATATTAGAAGTTTATTATGGATAATTATAGATACTCTAACTCTACTATATAAAAATGAATTTGCTAGTCAAATGAATAATTCAACTGATTTTTTTTGTTTTGGCTTTTTTATATTTTTTATTTGAGATGAATTTTTTTCTTTGTTTTTATTTGGCATATGTACATAGATTCATTTGCAAGTCTCTAATGTAAATTATAATAACTGATTTGTTTGCTTTTGTTTATTATTTTAATAAGATCTCCCATATGCATAATGTATTTGCTGAATAATAAAATCATATGAGTAAAAAAATTTCAACTGTGTGCGCATTTTTGTTTTATATACATCTCATTTAATGTGTGCGCATTTTTGTTTTATATACAACTATTATATTAGAAGTTCATTAAGGATAATTATAGATACTCTAACTCTACTATATAAAAATGAATTTGCTAGTCATATGAACAATTCAACTGATTTTTTTTGTTTTTGCTTTTTGATATTTTTATTTGAGATGAATTTGTTTCTTTGTTTTTATTTGGCATATTTACATTGATTCATTTGCAAGTATATAATGTAAATTATAATAACTGACTTGTTTGCTTTTGCTTATTATTTTATTAAGTTCCCACATATGCATAATGTATTTGCTGAATAATAAAATCATATGAATACAAAATTTTCAACTGTGTGCGCATTTTTGTTTTATATAGATACAACTTATTTATTATATTAGAAGTGCATTAAGGATAGTTATAGGTACTCTAACTCTACTATATAAAAATGAATTTGTTAGTCATATGAACAATTCAACTGATTTTTTTTTGTTTTTGCTTTATTATATTTTTTATTTGAGATGAATTTGTTTCTTTGGTTTTTTTGGCATATGTACATAGATTCATTTGCAAGTACATAATGTAAATTATAATAACTGATTTGTTTGCTTTTGTTTATTATTTTAATAAGATCTCACATATGCATAATGTATTTGCTGAATAATAAAATCATATGAATACAAAATTTTCAACTGTGTGCGCATTTTTGTTTTATATAGATACAACTTATTTATTATATTAGAAGTTCATTAAGGATAATTATAGGTACTCTAACTCTACTATATAAAAATGAATTTGTTAGTCATATGAACAATTCAACTGATTTTTTTTTGTTTTTGCTTTATTATATTTTTTATTTGAGATGAATTTGTTTCTTTGGTTTTTTTGGCATATGTACATAGATTCATTTGCAAGTACATAATGTAAATTATAATAACTGATTTGTTTGCTTTTGTTTATTATTTTAATAAGATCTCACATATGCATAATGTATTTGCTGAATAATAAAATCATATGAATACAAAATTTTCAACTGTGTGCGCATTTTTGTTTTATATAGATACAACTTATTTATTATATTAGAAGTTCATTAAGGATAATTATAGATACTCTAACTCTACTATATAAAAATGAATTTGTTAGTCATATGAACAATTCAACTGATTTTTTTTTGTTTTTGCTTTTTTATATTTTTTATTTGAGATGAATTTGTTTCTTTGGTTTTTTTTGGCATATGTAAATAGATTCATTTGCAAGTACATAATGTAAATTATAATAACTGATTTGTTTGCTTTTGTTTATTATTTTAATAAGTTCTCACATATGCATAATGTATTTGCTGAATAATAAAATCATAGGAGTAAAAAAATTTCAAATGTGTGCGCATTTTTGTTTTATATAGATACAACTTATTTATTATATTAGAAGTGCATTAAGGATAGTTATAGGTACTCTAACTCTACTATATAAAAATGAATTTGTTAGTCATATGAACAATTCAACTGATTTTTTTTTGTTTTTGCTTTATTATATTTTTTATTTGAGATGAATTTGTTTCTTTGGTTTTTTTGGCATATGTACATAGATTCATTTGCAAGTACATAATGTAAATTATAATAACTGACTTGTTTGCTTTTGCTTATTATTTTATTAAGTTCCCACATATGCATAATGTATTTGCTGAATAATAAAATCATATGAATACAAAATTTTCAACTGTGTGCGCATTTTTGTTTTATATAGATACAACTTATTTATTATATTAGAAGTTCATTAAGGATAATTATAGATACTCTAACTCTACTATATAAAAATGAATTTGCTAGTCATATGAACAATTCAACTGATTTTTTTTGTTTTTGCTTTTTTATATTTTTTATTTGAGATGAATTTGTTTCTTTGGTTTTTTTGGCATATGTACATAGATTCATTTGCAAGTACATAATGTAAATTATAATAACTGATTTGTTTGCTTTTGTTTATTATTTTAATAAGATCTCACATATGCATAATGTATTTGCTGAATAATAAAAGCATAGGAGTAAAAAAATTTCAAATGTGTGCGCATTTTTGTTTTATATAGATACAACTTATTTATTATATTAGAAGTTCATTAAGGATAATTATAGATACTCTAACTCTACTATATAAAAATGAATTTGTTAGTCATATGAACAATTCAACTGATTTTTTTTTGTTTTTGCTTTTTTATATTTTTTATTTGAGATGAATTTGTTTCTTTGGTTTTTTTTGGCATATGTAAATAGATTCATTTGCAAGTACATAATGTAAATTATAATAACTGATTTGTTTGCTTTTGTTTATTATTTTAATAAGTTCTCACATATGCATAATGTATTTGCTGAATAATAAAATCATATGAATACAAAATTTTCAACTGTGTGCGCATTTGTGTTTTATATAGATACAACTTATTTATTATATTAGAAGTTTATTATGGATAATTATAGATACTCTAACTCTACTATATAAAAATGAATTTGCTAGTCATATGAACAATTCAACTGATTTTTTTTGTTTTTGCTTTTTGATATTTTTATTTGAGATGAATTTGTTTCTTTGTTTTTATTTGGCATATTTACATTGATTCATTTGCAAGTATATAATGTAAATTATAATAACTGACTTGTTTGCTTTTGCTTATTATTTTATTAAGTTCCCACATATGCATAATGTATTTGCTGAATAATAAAATCATATGAATACAAAATTTTCAACTGTGTGCGTATTTTTGTTTTATATATACATCTTATATATTATATCAGAAGTTCATTAAGGAGTAGAAGAATCGAAATAAAATGAAAAAGTTTTTACTGCGCAGGACCTTAAATGCTGGTGAATTATAATTATAGACTGCTTTAGGTATGAATAATAACGCAACTGAGAAGAAAAAATTGTTTTTTCGTATATTGTTTTTAATTCCATTTCTTAGCGTGGCTTGAGTTTTGAAAATTTTAATTTTATAAGAATAAAAAATTTTATCATTTCATTATTTCATTTTGATACTGTTAGCGCAATCTGTGCTATTTTTTCTCCAAATCGACGTATATATTATAGTCTCTGACATAACTATCAAATTATTTGTTCCTTATTTTATTTCCTTTTTTTTTTTTGTTTTATTTTTGTTTTATTTTTTGTTTTTGTTAAATAATATTGAATGGAAAAAAAAAATTATACGATAAATTTTCAATTATGTTGATGTTGTGATCATAAGTTGTTGCTAAAATGATCGTAAAATTATGGATTAGGGAATAGAAAATGTTGCACCTTACTACAATTATCCTGTTTATAAATGGTAATTAAAAGCGTTCTAATAAAAAAATAAAGGTATGATAAATTAGTTAGCAAATACGTATTTTTCTTAAATTTGAAATTAAAACTTTAATGAAGGAAAGAAATGCTAGAGTTTGGTTCCGTCATTTATGGCGCGTTACAAAGCAAGTTTAATATAATTATCCTACGCTCTTTTGTATGTAATGCTAAGGTATTATAGTTTTGAATTTTCACATAACATATTTTTTTTTTTTAATTTCTAATATTTTTTGTTTGTTTTTCTTTTTTTTAAATGTTTCTATATATTTTGATTGGTTGTAAGTTACACGCTGGGTGGCGCAGTAGGTAGAGCGCCAGCCTTTCAACCGAAAGGTTCCTGGTTCGATTCCTGATGAAGCAACAAAAAAAAATGCTTTACTGCTTTTTCGACCTGGTCTAGTACCCTTTCTCATTGGAATCTAATAAATGACAAAAAATAATTGAGAGTATATTATAATCTGGTAACAAAAAATAAATAAAACGAAACTATTCTATTTAAGAAGCCTTAGTTCCTGACAATAGCAGTACTTTTCCACATTTAATAAGTAGAGCCAGTAATTTGTTAAATAAATACTCGAAATATTGTAGATATTGTAGTGTAAAGTTGCAGTACCGTACTAATTAAAAGCACGAAAAGGTGATTCTATACACAAAAAAGATATAAATAACACAAAAAAAAGAAATAAATTGATTAAAGGAAATTTAACATGACACTAATGACATTTAGATTCTAGAAATGTCATACAAACACATCACAAAAACCAAATGACCCATATTAGTAAGACCAATCGTTCTTTTTGTAAATCTTGACCTATATATTGTTACTATGATTAACTTGGTTCTTAGTTATTCACTAAATTTTCAATGATGACAAATATGATGTCGCTAAATTGATCAAGTAAATGACGCTTAAGGAATAGGAAATTTGGCACAAGTATTTTTTGAAACACTACTGATAGGTGCTACGATTTTGTATGACACCGACCTGAACGTGTCATTTTCTATCTTTGTAAAGTACCGTTTTCTATCTTTGTAAAGTTTCTTGTTTTATCATGAATAAGTATGAGAAATTTCAGAACTCTACCTTTAAAACTGTGGCTGTGTATAGCGAACCAAATTAGTATGTATAGAATAATAAAACGATTAAATATAAATAATTTTTAATGTGTGGTCTAAAACTTTCAAAGTTTTATTAAAAAACTAACATATAACTTGGCGAAATGCTTGTAAACTGCATTCTTTAAAAGGGAAAATCTTGGGGTTCCAATCTCATTTTCTGATAGAAACATTTTTTTTCGTCATCTATATGTTATTAATTTGTGGTAGGTAACAATCATTGCTGCCATCGGTTGAAGGTAGTGGAATAAATACATATAGTAAATAATTTTAATAGTAGCACACGCTGAAAAAATAATTATTGGTATATAGCAGTAGTTTTCCACGTTTAATAAGTAGATAAGCCAGTTAATTTGTTAAATAAATACTCAAAATATTGTAGATATTGTAGTGTAAAATTGTAGTACCGTACTTAATTAAGTGCGAAAAGGTGATTCTACCTAAGTAACTGTCAAGAATGTAAAAAAAAACCCCCCACTATCGCTAAACTGTAATATAAGTAGCATATTAAAACAAATTATTAAAATAGGTTTAAACATTTACATTTAAAACAAAATTATAAAATTTGGCCGTGAATAAAAAAATTACATTGTTTGGGATAATTGAGTTGTTGCAAGCCTCTTTCTTACTTTCGGAATTTCTATAAATCATTTATACGGCTCAAGATGATAATATAATTCACAAATTTGGGCTAGTGCCTCACTTTCAGCTTTAGGCTACCTTGACCACGTTCAAAATCGCGCAACTCGTCTATTTGGCGAACTAACTCGGACTTCTTCCTTAACTTGCCTTGGAAGTCATCGTATAGTAGGAGCGCTTTCTATTATATACATACTTCATAGATGTCGTCACATGCTGATTAGATATCAGAGAACTATTCCCTCCCTCTTATACATTTCCAACGCGAAACAAGAGGAGCCGCAAATGCCGATCCCTACAAGTAGAAATACCTAAATGGTATAAAACGAGTTACAAAAATTCGGTCATAGTCTGTACTTCGGAATTATATCCCTTCTACTAAGTTCCTACATTCAAACCACACCATAGTGTAAAACTTACAGAAATTAAAAATAAAGCATAAATAACCTCATTCAGCAAATTCCTGCAAACTCTTTAAATAACTTTGTTCCATATTTCTATCCCGTCCTTTCCCAAACAAGCTGTAGTTCAGAATTGTTGGTTTGACTGCTTATATTGAAACACAATTAAAAAAATTCAGGGTTGTGCGCTTCTAACTAAAAGTGATTTAATGGGTTATTCCAGAAAGTATTGTAGAAATCAAATACAAAATAGAGACCCTATTTTGAAATTTGACCTGGACTAAAGAAAATCGGATTGAAAATTTTATCTAAATATCCATTACAGCTTCGAATATATAGAATCTGGATCAGTCCGTTCTTCATAATGTGTTATAATTGATGTTCCTAACTAACTGTACTTATTTGGCTTCAGACTTACTATTTTCAAACAATAAATATCCAAATTTTAAATATTGGTTTTAAAATTTGGCAACCACAAAAGTGATATATTTGTAGCACAGGTTGATTATCGCGGAAAAGTTCGGTTACATTTTACTTTTATCCAGTGTTTTGACGTACTGAAATATTCTCTAGATTTTCGTGATACATAACTTTGATGTCAAACTTGCCATTAAATAATGTCTTAAAGAGTCAATCATAAATTTTAAGTTGATAATTTTTAAGAGTATGACAAAATGTCTAATCTATTGTATAACTTTTTTTTTTTAAATATATTTTAAAATTTTCATAAATCCTCAAAATTGATTTCACTAAAAGTTAATTTTCTTTTTATAATAAACAAAAACAGGAAACACCATATGTAATGATGCATTATGGTAAAAATTTTACCGGAAATGAAAGATTTTTTGGATTTTGTGTTGATATATTACATCGTGTAGCTCAAGAAGTTGGTTTTGATTACATCTTAGATTTAGTTCCTGATCGTAAATATGGAGCTAAGCATCCAATAACCGGTGAATGGAATGGTATGGTTGCTCAATTAATGAAACATGTAAGTAAGATTTTACTTATTGTTCGTTATTATAAATTGAAAAAAAATATTTATATTAGAAAGCTGATCTAGCCGTTGGGTCAATGACAATTACTTATGCACGAGAAAGTGTAATCGATTTTACAAAGCCATTTATGAATTTAGGAATAAGCATATTATTTAAGGTAAGAAACTAGATTTTTAATTCTTGAATTTAAAATATATATAACATTATTGGAAAATTATTGGTCCATTTTTTAAAAGACTTTTTTGTCAAACCTAAACAAGAGATCCCAATCGCAAGAGAAAATCATTAAATCAATAATAAAAAACTGATAAAAACTGAACTGAGCTTCAAGAATTGTGTTATTTTAGGAGACATTATTATTAATGGGGCTTATGATTGAAGACGTACGGAAAACGACAATGTGAACATTTCATTAAACGTTGTGTTTTGGTGTGATTGAAAACGCTCGAATATGTACATATGGACATATTCCTGTGTATAAATAGTATAATAATTGTTTCGAGTTAAAATTTTGTCATCTGAAATATTCATTATAAAAAACAATAAAAATAAATAATTTTATGAGAAATTGCGGTCTTGTACACTTGTACAAACAGCATACAGTGTACACATTCTCGTAGAAAGATAATAAAACTACCTGTCTGTCAAATGAATTATTTAAGAAAAAATGTTCATGTGTGTGTTTTTGTGTTTTCTTTGCGTTTTGTGGTTTATTAAATTTCTCATTAAATTATTTTTTTTTTGTTTTTCATAAAGAATATTTCTTAGGATGGCTAATTTTACTCGTACGAAACATATGATGAATATCCCAATGACATAATATATGACTATATGCGTTATTATATGTATATGTATTGTCATGGAAATTGGTAAATTTTTCTACACAATTATAGGTACATATATGAATTTCTTATTTCTGAATCTTGTTCTTATCTGAACAAAATTTTATGTATGATGTTTTGGTGTTTTGAAAGGTTTTTCTCTATATTGATTATTTTGCTTAGGTGCGATATTTCCATTTGATGTAAGATTATTGGTGCGACAGCCAAATTATAAAAAGAAATTAGTTTGTTTTATAAAATAAGAAACAATCTTATTGTATAAGAATTTCCATATCAAGAAGGAATTGTATTTGTTATTACAATTGTATCATTCTTCTTTTTAATGAAAAATAATGCAGTGTTACTATTTATTTTTAATTTAATTATTTTTAATAATATTTAGCAATTAAAAGGGAAAAAGCCAAGTGGAAGCCATTATTTAAAAATATACAAAAAAGTTTTACAACTTTTTACAACTCGTATTATAAATTAAAATATAAAAAAAAACATATAATATAATTATAACAAAAAGTTCTAACAAAAATTAAAATTCATTAACAAAAGAAAATAAAATTAATAATTTATATAAAACAAAATAAAATTCATTGTTTAAAAAATAAAATTGCATCTTGGTTTTAAATTGATGTTTTCAACCCCAAAAGAAAAGTATCATCATTAATATATCATTATTATTTTGATGGATTGGATGTCTTATCTTGTATTGTCATTGGTAATACTAACAAAGGTATATTACTTAGTATCAATGATACAACTTCTAATAATGACAAGGACAATGCTAAAATTCTTATTCTACACTTAATCCTAAATGATGAAATTTTTCAAGTGGGTAGTTTTTCTATGAACCATTTTCGTCTTTCGAATTATATAGAATTTATATGAATCTTCTGACGGCATCTTAAATTATATCTTAAAGAAAATTAAATAAAAAAAAGTGTTTTTTCTGGTATATTACCCGATAAATTAAAAATTGCTGATATTCTTCCATTATTTAAAAAACCTAGTTCTCTCTATACTAATAACTTCGTCAAGTAAAAAGTGAGAAAGGATACAAATTTCTTTGGATTAGAAATTCAACAATCTTTTCAAGGAAAAAAGAAGGTGATAGATTTATTATTATTAGTAGCTTAGAGGATCGTTATAAAATTGAGTTTTTAAATTGATCTATTTGTTGTTTTTAATTGATTAAATTTTTTATTAAATAATTATGAATATTCCACTAAATAACATTAATGAACTATCGTCCAATTTTTCTTCACTTGAAAGTATTAACAATATTTCTAATTTTCATATTTTGCATCAGAATACTAGAAGTCTGAGAGAAAATTATTTAAGTTAATTAGGCTATTTAAATTCTTTGCAGACGTGGCCAGATATAATAGTTGTAAGTGAAATTTGGATTTTTGATTATGAGAAGGTGGGATATGGTATTCCGAATTATAGTTTGTTGGCATCTTGTAATTCTTCTTATGCTACCTGTGGAGTGGCGTTTTATCATAAAAGTGGTTTAAATTGTAGGAGCTATACTTTTAATTTATTTAGTGCAGATATTGTTAAATTTATTTTTAATATTTCGGGTGTAGATTATTGTCTTATCTCTATTTATAGATTGCATAGATGTTCTATTGGTGAATTTTTAAGTGAATTATCCAGCTTTTTATCTGAGGAAAATTCCGAAAACATAATTTTGATAGGAGACTTCAACATTGATATACTTTCTCAGAAACAAAGTTCAATAGATTATTTATTACTTCTTTCTTCTTTTGGATTCACCTCCTTGGTTTCTGAACCTACACGGCTCGTTTCTGGTACTTGCCTTGTTCACATATTTATTAGGTTACGTAAAAATAATCAACAACTATTTACTATTTGATAGTGATGTCTATGATCTTGGCTTATCCGATCACTGTATGTTGTTACTGAAATTTTTAAATTATTCTCCTGTACATGATTCACATTATTCTTCTTCTATTTATTTCTCCTATGATATTGATTATTCCAAATTAAATAATATTTTAGTGTTTTGAGCTTTGGGGAGATCTTTATAATTCTGATGACCACTCAGCAGCCTATTCTATTATCTCTAAAACGCTTAGTAAACATGTTAAATCTTGTATGCCTACTCGTACTTATACTAATAATACACACAAGATAAAACCTTGGATGTCTAATGTTCTATCGAAACTTATTCGTAAAAGAAATAGCATATGCCTATCTGTTAAAAAATATCCAAGTAACAGTAACTTAATGTTATATTATAAAAAACTCTGTAAAGAAGTTAAAGTTCAAATACGTCAGTGCAAAGACAATTATTATTCCAGACAGTTTAGCGAAAGTAGAGGGAAAAGTAAAGCTGAATGGAAAATTATAAACTCAATTTTAAATAAGGATTGTTCTTCTTCTGTTTCTTCTTTGGAAATTTATGCTTTAATAGTATCTGATCCATCAATCTTAGCTATTTATTTTAATAAATTTTTTGTGAATAACTAGTAAATAATATAATTTCTATTAACGTACAATCTGAGAATTTTGTATATAATTTATGCGAGGAACCTTTTCAGAGACACAGCTTCTTTTTTGAACCTATAACGTCTTTGGAAATTCATAGACTCATTATGAGTCTTAAAGTATCTAATTCTGCACCTAACGATTCTTTTTTCAATAATTTTTTGAAGAAGGTTTCGCTACTTATTGCTGATGTTTTGAGTTATGTTTTTAATCTCAGCGTTTATCGAGGAATCTTTTCTGATGAGTTAAAAGTAGCTGAAGTAATTCCCCTTTTTAAAAAAGGAAATGTATTGGAATCTAATTACTCCAGACCTATTTCTATACTGCCTGCTATCTCAAAAACTTTTGAGAAAGCTATTAAGTCCAGAATATTACAGTTTCTTGATAAATGTAAATTTTTTAGTGACGCACAATTTGACGCACTTATAAAGTTCTGCAGTGAAACAATGGTAATTTCTGTAGTGGTTTATTTATTGATATCACTAAAGCGTTTGATACAGTGTGTAATGATTTACTATTAACTAACGGGTTTTAGAGGTTTTATTTTTAATTGGTTCGAGTCATATCTTAATAATAGGAAGCAACGAGTCAAATTGAATCGAAAGTTCAGTGAGCTTCCTTAGTATTAGGTCCTGTTCTGTTTCTTATTTTTATTAATTCATTATTGCAACAACAGTTCAAGGGTATACCTACAGCTTTTGCGGATGACACTGCTTTTTCATACAACAATAATAATCTACTTGACTTATTTTGCGATTTATATTTTGACTTGGACCTAATTCGAAAATGGTTTTATGTTTATAAATTAGTTATAAGTAATAAAACTAAAATTATGCAATTTAGGCTTAATAATTGTCTCCTCGAGAATTTTAGTATTTGGTATCATTCTCCTGATTGTCCTAAATTTCTTTTATTTCCTATGCAGTCTCTAAACTCTTTTATCCTCTCGTCGCCTAATAGAAAAAAAGACTAATGCCGAGTTTTCCTTTATTTAAGAAGTTGGATATTCTACCACTTAGACATTTATATTTGTTTATGATTATATAGCTCCAAAATATTTTAATATGTTATTCTTTAAGATCGGACAGATCAACTGTTTCATTTTGCAAAAATCTTCGATTTTGGCTTTTTGAACTGGATCACCTCCAAATTGAATCTGTTTTTAATACGATTTAGTATTAACTTCAATTTAGTTTTTTTTCTAACTATAATTTTTTTAATTTTCTTTCAGTCTTCTAGTTATTTCTTTACTTTTATTTAATTATTTCTTTACTTTAATCCTTGTTATCATTTTGTATTTAATTCTGCTTACTCTCGGTTATTATTTAAATTTTGCTTTAAATTTCATTAAATTTTATTTTAAATTTTATTTTTTCATTATATAATTTTAATTTTAAGCTATTTTAGTTTTTTCCATATTTAGCTTTAATTTTCTACTTTACTTTGTATGTACCCAACAATATTTTATATTTTTATGCCTGTATTTTTGCTTGCAGTTTCATTCATCACATTTTTTTTTTTTTTTTTTTTATGCATAGCCTAAACACTAGGTGGGAACCTTTTATACCGATTGGTACGTTTGGCTAGGGTGGGATATGAAAATTTGGAAAGGAGGATGGTAAAAGGGAAGGGGGACAATTACGAACGAAGGTGTTAATGTTCGTCTTGAATTTGTTTAGGTCATAAATATAAAATTTGTCATGTTTTGGGAACACATAAGATGGAATTTGGCTCCACATTCGGGATGTTGAAGTTATAAACGAATTTCCATAACTTGTCTTTTGCCATCTAAGGATTTCAATGGTGTAGGGATGAGCACATGCCGCCCTTCGTGTTTCGCGGGGGAAACGCTTAAGTGGAGGTAATATAGATTTAATTTCCACTGAACATGTGCCGATGCCTACGAGATATCTATAAAAAAGTGAGAGAGCTCCGACTATACGATGATGTCCAAGAGGAGCAAGATGGGCTGTCACATTTGGGTCGTTGATTAGACGAATAGCCCATTTTTGGACTTTATCCAAATGTTTTAACGCAATACTAGAGGCGCCAGCCCATATGTGAGAATTGTACTCCATTTTGGGTCGTATGAAAGCTTTATAGATTTTCAAGAGGTCACAGGGGGAGAAGTAAGCCTTGCAGCGGCTAAGAAAACCTAAACATTTATCTGCGTTTTTTGCAACATCAAATATATGATCATTCCAGATCATTTTTCGATTAAGGTGCATACCTAATATGCTTAAGCTTTCAAACCGCTGAAGTTTATCTTCCTGAAACAAAAGAGTAGGATCAAAAATGAAAATTTTTCGGGAGATTTTACAGCTCTGAGTTTTGGAAGAGTTAAACTCGACTCTGTTTTTATGCCCCAATTAGCTATTGCGACCAAATCGTGGCTGAGGGAACTAGCCATGATGTCTCTTTTGGTTGACACAGCGGTAGATGTAGCTTCAGATTTTTTATGAAAATCGTAGGAGGCTACTAGGGTGCTGTCGTCTGCAAAGCTGTGGATTGGATTGAAAGTGGTTTGGAGCAAATCATTTATAAATATAAGGAATAGGGTAGGTTAGAGAACTGATCCTTGGGGAACACCAGCGTTTATTTGGAATTGATCGGATTTAAATCCGTCAACCAAGACTTGAATCGTACGATTCGAGAGGAAACTTTCAATCCATTTGAGAGAAGAGAGACCCAGTCCTACTGCTTGACATTTTGCTAATAATGCGCTATGCCATACTCTATCGGAAGCTTTAGAAATATCTAGAGCCACAATATTTGCTTCACCCGAATTGTGCAAGCAAATATTTAGCTTCTCGTTAAGGTATGTCATAAAAAATGTGGTGCAGAACATCTACAAACAGCTTGTCAGGCTGTTGAATATAAATGCATTAATTGTGTGAGGACAAATAAACTGTTGAAGCTGGATCTGAATGTTAATCATAGCGTTAACGATAAACAGTGTCCAACCTTAAATAGGAAAATTTCTGTGGAGAAAAAGAGACTTGGTTTCTTAAATAATCAGCAACTTAATAATGGATAATTCTTCATCTCATTTTCAAATTGTACATCAGAATATTAGAAGTTTGAGAGAAAATTATTCAACGCTTTTGGCTTATTTAAACTCTTTGCCAGTCTGGCCTGATATTATCTTTATTAGTGAAATTTGGATTTTTGAAAATGAAATGGATGATTTCAATATTCCTAATTATTCTTTCATTGCAACTTGCAATTGCTCTTATTGTTCTGGTGGAGTAGCTGCTTATTATAGAAGTGACTTAAAATGTATTTCTTGCAATTACAATCTTAATTCCTGTGATTTGATCAAAGTTTCCTTCAATATTGGCAGTATTGAATATTGTTGTATTTGTGTGTATAGACTTCATAAAGTAGCGTTACTGATTTTGTTTCAGAGATTACAAGTTTTTTATCTTTAGAAAAACCTTAGATTACAAGTTTTTTAAAAAACCTTATATTGCTTGGCGACTTTAATATTGATATTTTTTCTCATTCACATGGTACTACAAATTATATTATGCTCCTGTCCTCATTTGGTTTTGATTCACTTATTTCTAAGCCTACTCGTCCATCTTCTGGTACTTGTTTGGATCATATTTTTATAAGGCTACATAAAGACAATAAATTGACGCATATGGGTGATGTTTGGGACCTTCGTTTATCTGATCATTGTATGACCAGTCTAAGTGTTTCGTTTTCTGTTGATAAATTAAAAAATATTAATAATGACTTTATTAACATTGCTTCCTTAGATTTTATTCGTTTAAGGCAAAATTTACTGGTTGAATCTTGGGAAAACGTTTTTGAATCTGATTGGCCTTCGGCTGCTTATTATAGTTTTTTCAAAATCTTGTGTGGATATATTAATGTTTGTTCTAATCCTCCAAATTTTAAAAAGATTAGGAAAAGACTGAAACCTTGGATGTCTAATAATTTACTTAACTTGATCAATAAACGAAATAAGTTAAGATTAACTTTAAAAAAACATCCGAACAATGCAAGGTTGGTCTAATTTTATAACAAGCTTTGTAAAGATATTAAATTAAAAATTAAGAGCTGTAAAGATAATTTTTACATTTCACGGCTAAGTAGTAACAGAGGAGACACGAAAGCTGAATGGAAAATCATCAATTCTATATTAAACAGGAATTCTTCCACGTCTTCAAATATTTCTTTGGAAATAAATGGGAACTTAGTTAATGATCCTTCAATTGTTGGTAATCATTTTAACAATTTTTTTTCAGGAATTGCCGAAGAAATCACTCTCACTACCCAAACTGATGCTAGAAACATTTCATTTATTTCTTCGGAACTTAATGATGAAGTATATCAACGGCAACGTTTTTTCTTTGAACCTTTCTCATCACTTGAAATTCATAGAATTATTATGGGTCTCAAAAATTCCAATTCGAAATCGGATTTTTCTCAAATTCTTTCCAAATAATATTCTTAAAGAAATATCTTTATTCATTGTTGATGTGTTATGTTTCATTTTCAATCTAAGTATATTCAAAGGCGTTTTTCCAGACCAACTAAAAACTGCAATTGTCATTCCTCTTTTCAAAAAAGGTCTTCCTCTGGACCCGAATAATTACAGACCCATTTCCCTACTATCTCCTATTTCTAAAATTTTTGAGAAAGCAATTAAGGTGCGAATTGTAAGTTTTCTCGATCTCACTAACTTTTTCAGTAATAATCAATTTGGATCAAAAAAAAAGAAATCTACAGAAGATGCGCTACTTAAACTCTGTTCTGAAATTTATAGTGGTCTAAATAATAATAAGTGTAGTGCGGCTCTTTTTATTGACATTACGAAAGCGTTCGATACCGTTAGTCATGAACTGTTACTGAAAAAGCTCTCTAATGCAGGTTTTAGAGGATTCATTCTAAATTGGTTTGAATCTTTTCTCAAAGACAGAAATCAATTAGTTAGAATAAATGGCACCAACAGTTCTTCTAACAATATTAAAGTAGACGTTCCCCAAGGCTCGGTTCTTGGTCCTGTTCTATTTCTCATTTTTATAAATTCTTTATTTCACCAAAATTTTAAAGGTGATTTGACTGCATTGGCGGATGATACCGTCTTTTCTTATAACAGTAATAGCCTACTAAATACCTTTATAGATCTTAATTATGATTTAGATTTGATTAGGAAATGGTTCTTTTGTCACAACCTCGTTGTTAGTCACAAAACTAAGTACATCTTATTCATCTTAAGCGGTAATATTCCACTTGATTGTAAATTATTCTATCACTCTCCAAGTTGCTGTAAATTTTCTCTTAACTTATATGATAATAATATTTATTCTTATAATGACTCAATAGCCTGTGACAAACAATGTTTTGAGCTTGAACTTGTTGAATCGTTTAAATATCTGGGTATTGTTCTAGATAATAGATTAAACTGGTCTAATCATTCACGTAATTTGAAGAATTATTGTACTAAGGTTACAAGATATATGTACCATCTAAGTCTGTATTGTTCAACTAAAGTTTTGAGAATGGTTTACTATGCTCTCTTTAACTCAAAACTTAAGTATGGTATCGCCTGTTGGGGAGGTGCTTATTTCAATAAAATTTCCCCACTTCTTGTTTCACAAAAACATGTAGTAAGGATTATTCTCAAGAAAAATCGACTTACTCCTAGCTTCCCTTTATTTGTTAACCTTGGAATTTCACCCCTTCGCCATTTATATTTTTATAAGTCTTTGAAAGTATTTTTTATTAGGTCGGGCTATTTAAATCAGCGATTTGTATTAAATTATAATCTTAGAATCAATAACAGGAATTTAGTATTGTTACTTAAAGCTCATACCGCTCATTTTCAACATTTCTATACTTCTTTGGCTCCCAGAATTTTTAAGAGCCTCCCTGAAAGCTTAAGATTGGAACGTTGCTTTTTATCCTTTTCTAAAAATCTTAAGAATTGGTTATTTCAATTTGACAATTCTCAAATTGAATTATTTATTAACTAAATTTTAATTTCTCTCAGACTTCTAACTTCTTGTTTACTTTTTTCTTTCAATTTTTATTTCATTAATTTGTTTGTTAAATTTAATTTTAGAATCTGTAAAATTTTTACTTTATAAAAACAAAAAAAAAAAAAAAAAAAACTAAATTAAAGTTACGTATTTGTATATATTTTTTTTTTTGTTCTATTGTCGTGAAACTTGAATATAATTATGTTTAAATTTTTTTAAAGATCATTAGAACTGTATATAAGGTCATTTAACTCTTGCTTATTTGTAGCAACTGAATGATCTCAACTTATTTCTAATACATACTTTACATTCTTGTTTCTTATATTTAATAAAAATAAAAATTTTGGTTGAGTGTAATTATATAAAACGTTTAAATAATTAATTTATTAGTATGAATATTTCGAATGATTTCTTGGAATCTAATAATTTGTTGATTTATTAATTATAAGTACTTCATTATGTAAATAATATTTGAAATAAATGGATTATTTTAATAATAAATAATAATAATAATAATCACCGGTGGACCGGTGGGATCTAAATCCATATTGCCTATCGTGGACAATACCTTGGCTGTCAAGATATTTGGTCAGCTTTTTGTTTATTAAGATCTCCATCACTTTGGAGAGGATCGATATTATAGCTATAGGCCTGTAGTTGGGGGGATCGCTTTTGTCGCCTTTTTTGGGAATTGGGTTAACATGCGCAATCTTCCATTGAGTTGGGTATACTCCTGTAGAGTAGGATAAATGGAATAATTTGCGCAATGGTTTGGAAATAGCGAAGGCTATATGTCTTAGAACCATAGCAGGGATGCCATCGGGACCGGTAGACTTTTTGATATTCAGATTCTTAAGTACCTTAACAACGGTACGAGTTCTGAAGTAGACTCTTCCGAAGGATGAGTTACTTATAGGAACTGAAGGTGGATTTTGAGTCGTTGGGGGAAGAGTGGAATTAGCAGAAAACAATTTGGCAAATAAATTTGCTTTTCCAACCGAATCTGATATTATTTTGTCATGGTCTATTAGTGGCGGAAGTGAAGATTCGCAAAAGTTATGCATGACGTTTTTAGCAAAGGACCAAAAGGTTCTGCTAGTGTTAGGGAGATATAAAATTTCTTGTCTCAAACTTTGAGTATGTAAAAACTTCTGCTGGTTAATGACCTTTTTACAATTATTTTTGACGATGTTGTAATTCTTCCTTGATTCCTCTGCCTTATTGGCCATGAGATTTCTAAATGCCACCTCTTTTTCTTTTATAGCTTTCCTACAGACGTCGTTGAACCACGACGTGGATGATTTTTTTACACTTTTTAACGAGTTAGGTATAAAAATTTTCATACCTAACTTAATCGTTTTGCTAACAACGTCTGTAGCAAAGTCGACATTTTTATGTTGGAAACACAAGGACCAATCAAAGCTTGTTAAAAAATTTTTTAGACCATCCCAGTTGGCTCGATTATAATGCCAGATCAATCTTTTGGGATGTACATTTTGGTTGGTCAATGTGCTTGTAAAGAAACTGACATTTACAAGACAATGGTCAGATTTGCCAAGTCCAGAATTAACGAAGGTGGAATATTTGTCGGGATAAGAGGTCAGAAATATGTCTAAGAGATTCATTTTATCGCCAATCCGGTCCGGGATTCTTGTTGGACTTTTTACAAGTTGAGAAAGGTTGTGTAAATTAGAAAAAAGTTCAACTTGCGTGATTTAGGGAGTATTGCGACTAGAATGTTTGAGCCAGTTGATATTATGAACGTTAAAATCTCCGGCTAACACAATTTCAGATTCTGGATGGTTTTCCAAAATCGTGTTGATTGTGTCAGATAGATTATCTAATTCCACAACAGTTTCGGGCCCACTTAATTGAGGTGATCTGTATAGAAAACAGAAGTGGATGATGTGCTTTCCAACATGGATTTTTACCCATATATAGTGGAACAATGGGTTGGAGCTCTTGAAATTGTGAAGAGTATTGTAAGCAACATCAGATCGTATATATAGGGCGACCCCTCGATGGGGAACAAAAAGTGGAACTAGTGAATATTTATTAATGTTGAAATTATTATTTTCACTGTTTACTTGAGTTTCACTTAATGCTAAAATTGCTGGTTTTGCAGTATGTAGATGAGCTTCGACATCATGGAAATTCGTTGATAAGCCACGAATGTTACAAAAATTGATTTTGAACATGAAAGAACACGATTAAATGACACTAACAAGAATTTTGTATTATCATACACTATAGTATAAAATACAGTGAACAAAAAACAGTCATTACCTACATTCAACAGTTTTTAGTACCTTATTGGATGCAGGGAATAACTAAATCTTCTTCACTGTTTAATTTTAGTGGCAGATGACAATTCATTAAATGATTTTTAACATTTATACAGACAGTTTTTGTTTTGCTGTTCTGTTTTGAAAAACGTTAAATAGAAATTCGATTTGTTTCTAGTATTTTTTTTTAACTGATTGTCAAACAAACAAAAAAACAAAAAATTAAAAAAAAAAATAAAAATCATTAGAATTTATAGTGCAATAAAATTGGTTAAATATTAAATTGAAATGAAAACAAAAAAAAATAAAATTTTTAAGCATGACAATTAATTACGAAAAAAGAAAGCACAAAAGAAAATCCAAAAATTAAGAAAAAAACAAAAAAAATATAAAATAAAAATTAAATTTTACAACAAAAACAACATCAAGATAAACTGTGATATTAGAAATTTGAATCGAGAAATTAGTAATTTTATTGATTTATGATATTTTGAGTTATGTTTTGGATAATGAAGGGAGATTTGGCTATTTGTTTATTATTATTAGTGGTGTGATCAATTATATTATGGATAAGGTATTATTATATTTTGAGTCAACTGCACGTGATTTTTATTTTATTAATTTTTTCCATTTTCTATTATTTCATTTTCACTTATCACATATTAATATCGGAATTCATATTATTGGTTTGTGTTTTAAAAATAAAGTTTAAATTAGATAAAAAATTGAGAACTTAAAAAACAGTAATTAATATCGGAAAGTCAAAATACATTTATTTTAATTGCTTGTATACCCGACCGTAGCAATGATAATACTGAATATTCTAATGAATATCCGAATGATCCTATATTTATTCTTATTATTTTTTTATTTAGTAAATGTATATTTCAAGTATTGTATTTTACCATAATTTGAATAAATAAATTAAAAATCTAAAAAAAATCTAATCTATAGACCCATCTCAATTTTATCCGTTTTTCAAAAATGTTATAAAAAGCTATGAAAAGACGAATGTGTGAATATTTGGATAAAACGAAATTCTTAGTAATAGCCAGTTTGGATATTTGAAAGGAAAATCTACTGAAGGGGCAATTCTTAAATTTTGTACTGAGCTTTATGAATATGAAGCTTTGAACAAGAATAATGTTTGCTAAGCATTATTCGTAGATATTACAAAGGCATAAAATACCTTCTATGTCTTCATTCTGTTTCTAATGTCAATGATTCCTCTCACTGTTTTAATAATCATCAATGTTACTCAAATTGTTTTTTAATTGAACTTGTCTCTACTTTTAAATATTTAGGATTATTGATTGGTGCTAAGCTTGATTGAAGCCGACAACCTTTTACCTCAAGAACTACCAAAAACGTGACTCGGCAACTCTGCTACATAAATCTATATAGATCTACTAAAGTGTGCTCAACGGTGTACTTTGCGATATTCTATTCTAAATTCAGTATGGTATAGTTTGTTCGGGTGGTACTTACTTTAACAAGCGCCAACCACTTCGAATATCTCAAAGCATGATATTAAATTAATTTGTAAAGTTAACCGTCTTACACACTCTGCAAACTTTTTTTTTCGCTTTATTTCAATAAAAAAAAAAATATCTAAAATTTATCATAAAATCAAAATTTTTGTTTTAAAAAGAAGTAATTATAACAAAATTATTTACAAAAATAACGAAAATTCAATAGAGTTTGAAATAAAAACAAATAATTTTATACAAATTTTGTGATATACAATTTTTTTGTAAGAAAATATAATATAAATTTTTACGACCCTTGCTAAGCTGTTGGGCCTTATGATTTTAGTTAAAGTTATCGTTTGACTTTTTTTTTTCTTTTATTTCTTTATTATACATTTTATATTTTTGCATAACCAATTTTCAAATTTTACTTAGTATGTCTATTAAAATTTTTCATTATTAAGAGATGAATTAAAATAAACTAAAATAAAATTATTATAAAATTAATATAAAAGCAAATACAACTATCGTAGGAGAAACGGGTTTCAAATTCAATTTAATGTGTACTTCCAGACGAGTCAACCCTCAACACACGCTGAAAACTGACTCGTGTAGAAGTATGCAATTACATACAAATTATCTAATTATTGGTAGATGTTATATATTGTACGATTGTCTTTTAAAGAGACATAAATCATCAGCTGCGGTGTTGCTGTATTTATTAGAAACGATATTAAGAGTTTTTTCTCAATAGTTAACTTTATTAGTGCTGATGTTGTAAATGTGGTGTGTGAGATAGATAATGTTTCGTATTGTTTTATATGTGTGTATAGGTTCCATGAATATAAAATTGAGGATTTTTTATTAGAATTTTCTAACTATGTCATGAATGTTAAGAATAAAAATTGTATTATTTTGGGTGATATAAATATAGATATATTTGGTAATTCAAAAATTATGGAAGAATATTTAATTTTGATGGCATCAAATGGATTTATTTCCCTTATTAATGAACCGACAAGAATAACGTCAAATTCTTCTACATGTATCGACCATGTTTTTTGTAGGACACAAAAAAATAATAATCATAAAATTAAAGGTTCGGTTTATGATTTTCAAATAACAGACCATTCTATGATAATTATTAAATTACATATTCCTTCTATTAAGCAGCAAATTAAAGATAACATACCTCAATATAAGAAAATTGATTATGATAGATTAATTTTTTTGTTAAATTGTGAGATGTGGGAGAATGTTTATTCTGAAGAAGATCCCTCGATTGCTTTTGATAAATTTTTAAATATTTTGGTCATAAATGTTAGGGATTGCTCTTCGAATACTAATGTCGGTCGGAATAAATCAAGTAAACTTAAACCGTGGATTACTGATTCGGTGTTAAATAAAGTCAAAAAGCGTAATAATCTAAGGAAACAATGTTTGAAGCATCCAAATAATATTCGCCTAAAGAACTTTTATAATAAACTCTTTCGAGAAATCAAAAACAATGTTAACAGCTGTAAAGATAGGTACTATATTACAGGCTTTGAAACTAATAAGGGAAATAAGAAAAAGGAGTGGCAACTGGTTAATAGTTTGTTGAATAGGGACTCAACTAGTTGTGATGGACTAAGTCTTTCTGTCAATAATGAAATTGTTAATAATTCGTTTGAGGTTGCTAATAACTTTAATCGTTTCTTTGTAAATATCTCCAAACAATTTGAAAATGGAAATTACTTTAGTACATACTCCTCTTCTGATGTTGTTGTTCAGGAGAACTGTGAACGTACTAGTTTCTTTTTTGATAGTATCTCAGCTTTTGAGATTCAATTATAACTAGTTTAAAGAACTCGAACTATGAGACATCTGAGGATGTTTCAAATAACATCCTAAAGAAAATCTCCTTCCAAATTGTGGACATTTTGGCACATATTTTTAATAAGAGTGTCTTATTAGGGCAATTTCCTGAGAAACTAAAAATTGCTGAAGTTATTCCCTTATTCAAGAAAGGCGATACACTGGATGTTAACAATTATAGACCTATATCTCTCCTATCCTCTTTCTCGAAGATCTTTGAAAAAGCAATGAAACGGAGATTTTTATATTTTCTCAACAAAACCAACTTCTTCAGTGAAATCAATTTGGCTTCTTGAAAGGCAAATCAACAGAAAGTGCGTTACTTAAATTCTGTGGAGAGATATATGGTGCATTAAATGAGGGTAAAGTATCCTCAGCATTATTTGTTGATATAACTAAGGCTTTTGATCTTGTGGATCATCATATTTTATTAAATAAACTATATAATGCTGGTTTTAGAGGTTTTATTTATAAATGGCTTAGGTCATATTTGGCTGGTAGAAGACAGAAAGTCAGAATTGGGAATATTTATAGTGCCATATGTGTTCCTCAGGGCTCTGTACTTGGACCTATCTTGTTCCTAATTTATATTAACTCGCTTTTTTTGCAACATTTTAGAGGGATGGTAACCGCATTTGCAGATGACACTGCGTTTACATATACTTGTAAGAACAAATTTGAGATAGCTGCAAGCATGAACTTTGATCTGGATTTAATTAGGCACCGGTTTAATAAACATAAATTAGTAATAAGCTGCAAGACTAAGCATATGAATTTTGGTATCTATAATCCTTCTTGTGATAACTTTGATATTTATTATCATGCTCCCAATTGCGCCAAATTTCCAATAGACTGCACTAATAACTGTTTTGGTGGTACTATCCAATGTGATAATAACTGTTTTTTAGTTGAATTTGTAAAATCGTTCAAATATCTTGGCTTATTGGTTGACTCCAAATTGGATTGGAATGATCACGCTTGCTATTTGAAGAATTATCTCCGTAATATTATTAGACAGCTTTATCATCTAAGTCTATACTGTTCGGAAAAAATTATGTGCTCCGTTTATTATGCGCTTTTTCATTCAAAAATTCAGTATGGTATTACTTGTTGGGGAGGAGCATACTTTACTAAGATTAGTCAATTACTTGTGTCACAAAAACATGCTATTCGAATAATTTGCGGGATAAGACGTACTTGTCCGTCTTTTCCTTTATTTTTTAAATTAAAAATACTTCCCATTAGAAATTCATTTTACTATAAAACTTTAAAAATGTTTTTTATGAAGTCTGGATATTTAGATGTTAGATATACTAATAGGTATAACTTGAGAGTTAATTATCGTAATTTGGTTCATGTTTCACGTTGTAGGAAAAGTCATTTTTGTCGTTTCTATGATATTGTAGCACCTAGAATTTTTAATAAACTTCCTGACTAAATCAGGCAAATTAGAATTTTATCGAATTTCTTAAAATTATTAAAAGCTTGGCTTTTGGAAATTAATTTTGATAGTAGTGAGGAGTTATTAAGAGTAGTTGTGTAGCTGAGTAAGATTTTTGAAGTTCTTGCGATTTATATATGGTTTCTATTTTCATGATTAGCTTAAGTACAATTTTTTTCAACTTTTATCATATTTACTTAATATTGCACTGCATAAAATTATTTTAAATTTTGTATTTTTTATTTTTTATTTTCTCTTTGTATTTAAATTTTAATTTCTCTTTTGCACTTTCCCCACTAAGGTTATTTGTTGATTTTTTTTTTAAGAAATAAGCATCATTCCATTCTTGCTGTATGCAACAGAATGGTAACTAACTATTTTTATTTTTTATTTTTTTTTCTCTATTTTGAATTAATACTAAATGAATTTGATTGAAAATTGTACAGATATAATTTTGAATTAATATAACTTTTAGCTATAAGATTAATTTTATTATTTGTATATACCTACTATAATTATATTATATCATAGATTAAGAAAATACGGAAAAATAAAAATATTGAATTTAAAAAAAAAAAAAAAAAAAATTATTTTAGTGCAGATGACAATTCATTAAATGGTTTTAAGCATTTATACAGGCAGTTTTTCTTTTGCTGTTCTGTTTTGAAAAACGTTAAATAGAAATAGTATTTTTTTTTTTTTATGATCTTGACAGTTACTTAAATAGAATAACCTTTTCGTGCTTAATTAAGTACGGTACTGCAATCTTACACTACAATATCTACAATAATTTGAGTATTTATTTTAACAAGTTACTGGCTTATCTACTCATTAAATGTGGAAAACTACTACTTTAGTCAGAAACTAAGCCTTCTTAAATAGAATAGCTCCATTTTATTTAATTTGTTACCAGATTATATATACTCTCAATTATTTTTTGTCATTTATTATATCCCAATGACTAGGGAACTAGACAAGCTCGAAAAACCAATGAAGCATTTTTTTTTGTTTTTTGCTTCATCGGGAATCGAACCCGGGATCTTTCGGTTGAAAGACAGGCACTCTACTTACTGCGCCACCAACCATTGCGTTTATGAATGTCGTACATACGGTTGGGAATGAAATTATGTTTGATTTTATTGTTTTCTGATTTGAAAGCCATTAATAAAAATTCTTTTTTACAAATATTTTCAAAACTAAGATATCTTTGAGAGTAGAGCTGCACGGCTGGAAATCTTAGCGGAAAACCGTGTATTGTTTTAATTGCTTTTTTATTCAAGATGTCTAACTTATTCAAATATATTAAGGGTGAAATGCTCCAAATTGGATATAAGTACATCATGTTAGATAAGATGTAGGAAGAATAAATGATAAATAGGCATTTTTCTCAAAGGAAATTCCGAAGCCTTTTTAGAATAAAAACGTAGTGTGCAATTTTTTTATTTAAGTGATTGATATGTTCATTCAACCTTAAACTTTTGTCTAAACCTAAGTAATTGAATATATCGATTATTTCTATAGGTGCGTTATTAAAATAGAATTTGGCATTATAAAATTTTTTGTTATCATTATTACTATATTTAGATTTGCTAATATTTAGTAATAGCCTATGTTTTAATAACCATTCGTTAATTACATGGATGTCATTATCTATCGCATTTTTCAAATGGGTTTCGTTGCCTGAAGCATATTTTAATATTGCATCATCAGTATACTATCAAGCATGCTATCAAATTAAGTTTGTAAATGTCATTGATGTAGAGTTTGAAGAGATCTGGTCCTAATATAGAACCTTGTGAAACACCTTTAATAATAGTTTTTAAGATTAAAGAATTGAAACGATCTAAAGAATTGTACTTGTTCTGTTGTGAAATTTAGTTTTATAAACTTATGCATAAGTATTTCATAGTCCACACAATCAAAAGCTTTTTGTAAGTCTAGTAAAAAGATTATCAATATTTTTACTTATAAAATCTGTTAAGTTTAAACAAGCTGCAGCAGTGTTTGAATTTTTCTCAAAGCCAAATTGATGTTCACTTAAATATTGTTGGCTGCCATAAAAGTATTTAAACGATTTTTTAAAATTGTTTCAAAAATTTAGGAGAAACTACTAAGAATTGAAATAGGATGATAGTTGAATCGATCTGTAGCATTGCTACCTTTGAAAATTGGTGCAACTATTGCCGTTTTTAAGCAGTCTGGAAATTTATTTGTTTGAAAAGATAAATTAATAGATTTAACTTAAACCGGATTTAATCTCTCAGCGAACTTTTTTATTAATTTAGCTGAAATATTGTCAGAGCCTGTAGCAGCTGTAGTTTTCAGTTTTTTCATTGTTGCATTGACTTCTTCTGTTGTAGTTGGATCTAGAGTAAAATTAGTTGAGCTTACATTATATTGAAAACGGTCGAGATAATCATAATCAATACGTTCTATTGAAGTGCTAATTTCTTTAGTTACATTGATAAAGAAGTCATTCATTGTATCAGCAATTTCCAGTTCTTTTTCATAGATATTATTTTTATACTGTATTACTTTAATGCATTGGCAATTCGAGGTTTGATCCTTACTAAACAATACTTGCTTATATAATTTCTATAGCTTTTTCCCATTACTTGGGTCGTACGAAATGACATTTGAGCAGTAATTTTTTTGCATCTACAATTAATTTATATACTTTTGCTTTATAAAGCAAAGAACTACTTTGGACATGACTGTCGTTAAGATATTTTTTTTTAAACTTTAAAAAGGAATCACGAATTTTCATGTTTTCTCGTATCTCATCTGTCATCCAGATGTGTTTATTATTTTGAAATTTTGCAAGGAACTACAACTGTGTTTGCTTTAACTAATGAACTAAGTTTATCAACTACCTCATCAAAACAATTTATATTATGAATATTATTCCAAAACTCGTAAGACCAGTATTATCATAATTTAAAATAATTTTTGTGGTTGTTGTTTTTCCCTTTTTTATCTCTAAATCGAAACTAATAAAAACATTTGGTAGTCAGACAAAACTGTGTCTGAGACATGAAAATTGCACTTCACTTCTAATAAATCAGAAATAAAATGATCAATAATCGTGCTGGTTGTATTACTAAATCTCGTTGCATAATCTTGTGCAATTTTATTAAAAATGATGAAACCATTACTAAGTAAAGTATTAATGTAGTGTTTAGTATTTGCATCATGGTTTAATAAATTTAAATTAATGTCACCTACAATAATAGAGTTCCTATTTCTGTGCATTAAGTCTTCTATTTTTTCTATTTATAAACATATCAAAGTTTGTCGAATGCGATTTATTAAATCGCAAATATATTAATATTTTGTTTAAGTAGTTTAACACCCAAAATATTGGAGTTTTGAAATTCTTCTTTATATGTACAAGTACAGATAATATTACTTTTGATATATATTGCAACACCCCCATATTTATGTTGTCCGTTTCCAAAATATTCTAAGTATCCCGGTAAGTTATAGAAAATATTTTCGTTCTCATGTAACCAAATTTCCGACAGTATAATCACATCAATGTTTGCATTGTAAGAGTTTATCAGGGCTTCTAAATCATATAATTTGTTGCTAAGACTTTGAATATTTATGTATGTATAAAATGTTGAAATTATTTATATAAGAGTTGTTTAATAAATTGTCTATGTTGTATTGTACTTTAATGTCATTTAATGTCATTATACAAATTAATATCACTATAAATCATCGTCTAACCCATTTATAAAGATAGATAACAATATAATGACAATAGAATAATTTGTTATAGAAAGAGATAGATAGAAAATTATTTGATTAAAATTACTAGTTTTACCACATTTCACGTTTCTCTTGTTGAACGAACGAAGAACACACGCAGATGAAATAAAGATGTGTTTAAAAAACTCGTACATCCAAAAGAAGTCACTTATTAAAACTGTCACCTTTTTTAGATCAATAAGGTATACTACAAGTAGGTAGTCGTATAAAATTTCCAACTATCCATACTCGGAGAAA